>VDFB02201296.1:0-22151 GCA_007258455.2 Sequoia sempervirens | reverse complement strand
CTCCAATTGGCCATCAAGGCTAATGGTTCTTGATCTTTTGTGATGTATTTTATATAAGAGACTTTGTAGACATGATTTGTATATACATTCATCGACCCAGCCGAGGCCTTGTATATATGTATTTTTTGTATATGATTTCACACATGTGACTTGATGATGTATATGACATTCTTAGTTTAGATGATATATGAGATATACCATGTTTCAGTTTGGCTTTATTATGTGTTTATGAGATGATTATGGATGATGATCTATGCTTATGTTTTGTACCTTTCTAATGTATGCATATGATGTGGATGGATGGTTTTGTTAGGAATAGGATGCCATTTAATTGCAATCCTAAAACATATTTCATGTATCTCCTAAGTCCTTGGAAAGTGTTCCCCAACACTAGGATTAGAAAGAAATTAAATTATAATGAAATGAACATGTAAATTGAAATTTGTGATTATTCCTAAATGATAGGAACATGTGGGGACATCCAAGAAGAGCTCCCACAAAATAAAGCACATTGGGCACCCACATGGAAGGTGGAACCCACCTTGCTTTAGTTAACTATTTGAAGGATTGATAACACTTCAGTAATGCATGTTTAGATCCTACAAATTAGGGATTGATATTTACATGAGTGGTATCAGTTCAGTATCAATTCAATTTAGTTTAGTTCAATTATGTTTCAATTATCTTCATTTGCATGTAGTTATTTTGAGTTGAATGGTAATTGACTTGAGTTGACTTGAGTTGCATGACTAATGAATTTAGTTGCATGACATATAATAGGTGGATACTTTTAGTTAAGTGGAGATGATCATTCATGCATAATGTTTGCATGAATTGGTGGAGAGATATGTTTCAATTAACTACTTGATTGACTTGGGACCACCTTGGGCGCCTAAGTTGGAATCTTTCAGTTAATACCTTTTGCATGAGAAGATATTTACAAGGCTCAGTCAAGTGGGCCCATTATTTTGCGCCAACTTTGAGGTGGAGTTTGCAAGATATTTTCTTGACCAAAGTTCAATTAAGTGTTCAGTTTGGGGTGCCTAAATTGAGGAAGACTTTGGTTTGACTTCAAATTACATTGTGGAACTCTACAAGTTTGTCCAATCTAGGCATAGATTTTTGTGAGGAGTTTTATGCTCTTGTATTGTACAAATCTTGTGAGTTTACATGCATATTATTGTCTATTAATTGCAGCAAGTGGATGAGAGTTCCATGAGAGTTTATTGCAGGTTGTGAAGAAGGATTGTTGAAGGCAAGGAAGCATATCAATCAAGGATTGATATAGTATTATTGTAATCTTGTTCTAAGGTTAAATAATACAAGCACTATTGATTCTGGTGGAATTTTTCCCCCAAAGGGTTTCTCCACGTATATGTTGTGTCACTTCTATCTCCTTGTCTCATTCTTCTACAATCTTCTTTCTCTTTCTACAATTGGTAAAATTGATCTAAAAAGATTAATCATACACAAAGAATTGTGACAAAGAACACTTAATTAGATCTACATTCTCATAGTTTTACAAGTTTTAAGCTACAATATTACCTTCATTTTCAACATTTGGTATCAGAGCCAATGGTTGGTTAGGGTTTGGGATGCCTTTCTCTTAAAAGTTTGAAGGTTTTTGGCTGTAGTGGGAGCTTTTACTATTGTGTTATTATATATTTGTAAAAGAAGTGTGTTACAATGAGTTCTACTTCTCATCTAGTATTGAAAGATTTAATGGATCTAGTTATGATATGTGGAAACTAAAAATGGAGGATCTCCTTGAAGAGAGAGATCAATGGTTAGTTGTTTGTAATGAGACAAAGCCATCTACAACAATGTCAGATGAGGTTTGATCTAAGCTTGATAAGAATGCAAGAGGGACCATAAGGTTATGTCTTGTTGATGTTGTTTGATTGAGCATTTTAGATGAAGCTACCACATATAAATTGTGGAAGAGGATAGGTGATATCTATCAAACCAAAAGTCTTACTAATAAGTTGTATCTGAAAAGATAGCTGTATTCTTTAAAGATGAAAGATGGTGATTCTATTTCACATCATTTAAATGATTTCAATTTGATTCTAATTTATTTAGCATCTATAGATGTAAAGCTAGAAGATGAAGATAAATGCATTTTGTTACTTTGTTCTTTACCAGAGTCTTGGGAAAATACAATTGTTGCTATTAGTGGTAGTCCAGTGCAAATCCTAAGATGGAAAATATAATTCCTACTCTCCCATCAGAGGAGATGAGGAGGAAGTCTAAAATGGGATCCCGGCCTGTCGTTGATGGCCCAAGGAAAGCGGAAACCCGGAATGGACAGCACAGGGGTCCCAAAGGGCCGCCCAAAACCCCTGCTGGAACCATGGAACTTTATAGTTTTTCAGCAAATATCGTGTAGAAAAAAGAAGCTTATTTCAAAGGAAACCTTTGAAGTTAGTATTTAAATCTTGGCGATTGGACGCTCACGTAAACTGATGAAGTGATGACTCCAGCCGGTTGATTCAGGCCAGTTCTGTTCATCCCAGCGAGCGTTCACCGTGCTGTATGACATAGGAATGCCCTTTATGTAATGGTATTAAAGGGAGGTGTTTGTGTTTCAGCATAAGGCTATCCTCACGATGCTTTAGTATTCCGCAAAATTCAGCAACCCGGCTCTTCAAAATGTCGTCAAGAATTGATTTTAAATGCATGGCTATCGAGGTGTTATTGATCTGGGGGATATTTTCACCAAAAATTGAAGAATCTCTAATACTCCAAATTTTAGCACCATTAGAAAGAGCTCGATGTCCTGATTCCAACGCAACTTGAATGGAGTCAAACACAGCTACGGAGCCCAGGTTATTGCTGGTCAAAGTTCAGTCAACAACTGGTCAACTCAGGGCTAGGTCAAGAAAAAAAAGGTCAAAATTTGATGTCACCAAAAGTGGTCAAAACTGATGTCAACGTGAAGAGCTCGGCAAGAGCTTTTTGACGGTGTTTGTTTTGCATAAATCAGAGCTCGTATGTGCAAGATATGGAAGGTCAAAGCTCGTGGTTGACTAGGTTGACTTGAAGGTATAATGATGACATCAGCATGACATCATCATGCTGACATGGATGAATCATGAGGTGACACATGGTGGCTTCCCAAAGTTACATGTTGCAGCAATTTGTTGGAGATGGCTTTATTTAAAAAATAAAAAATATATATATAAAAGCCTACCACTCCTCCCATTTAAAAGCCTTAATTTAAGGCCTACATGAGAAAAAGTAGGTGGGGTCTTAATTTAAAACAAAACAAATTTACCCCTATTTAAATGGGATAAAACCCCTTTAATATTTAAAAATACATGTGGTTGGGAGATCCCCTTTTTAAGGGGAACTTAAACATTATTTTTAAAGAAAAAAACAAATTTCCAACCAATTCACCCCCTATAATTAAGGATTAAATCCTTAACAAAATCAAGCCTGTTTATATTCAAAGGTGAATTATTAAGATCTCCTAATAAATCCTGAAACGAATTATGGAATAAAATTACAAGAGGCCATTCGTGAAGATTTTATGTAAAATTGGATGGGTTGTTTTAACGGGAGGATATCCCTATGTAAATAAGGGGGGATTTTCAAATAATATTTTCTATGTAAAGGGGATATTGGGAGGTTTTGAAAATCAATTGGTTATGAACCAATTTGAGTAATTTTTTTGTATAAAAAAGGGTAGAATGGGGGGTGTGAGTTTAAGTAATTTTTTGAAGAATTTTTGGTGAAGTTGTGAATCAGAGAAACAGGGAGATTTTCTAAGGAGATTATTTTGAGCCTTTTGTAAGTCAGAGTATTGTCATGCTGCCGAAGTGCTCTTGGTGCATTTGTAACTAATTTTTTGGAGATTAATCAGATCGGTCTCACTCTATTGGAGCGGACCCAGAGACGTAGTCACGTTTGTGGCGAACTCCATTATCAGATCGTTTGCACTCTCTCTCTCTTCTTCCTTCTCAATTTCATTCTTTTCACCTTCAATTTTTAATGCATAATTTTCAATAATGTATGCATGAATTGTATTTCCGCTTAATTCACATGTTAATGTGTTAATTTTGTTTATGTAACTTGGATTTCAAGATTTGTAAACTTTAAGCATTCAAATGCAATTAGTCTAGATCCTAATCAGATCAAGTGGTATTAGAGCTTTTGGTGACTATTATTGCAGTGGTTTTGAATGCTAACAAGATCCAGGATTCAGAAGGGCGAAGGCAAGCTTGAGGAATTTAATCCTGAGATCGAGAAAATAACTTTTTTAAAGATGTCTGTGTCTGGAATGGAAGTACCTAAAGAACTCAGTGAGCAAGATTTTTGAAGAGCTTTTTGGCAGATGAAAGCTGCGTTGGAGATGCTACTCAAAGAAAGGGAAGAACGCATGAAACGTGAAGAAGATCATGGAGACAATAAAAGTAAGAAGAAGCAATTAGGAGGTGGTGATGAACCCCCAAAATCTCCTTTGTCTACTCCCCCTTCTTCTTCTACATATTCTCTTTCTGGTAATCCTTTTAAGGGTGTAAATAAGCCTCAGATTAAATTGGATGTTAAGTTTGAACTACCTAAGTATTGTGGTGAATTAGATGCTGAAAAACTAGATGATTGGATTCAGCAAGTAGAAGTTTATTGTAGAGTTCAAAACCTCTTTGATGATGCTTCTAGGATCCAGTTAGCCACTCTTCGGTTGGGAGGTACAACTCTTACCTGGTGGGAGAGTAGGACTAGAGCAGAAATTTCACAACATGGTAAAGTCAATTTATCTTGGTTAGAATTTATTAATGCTCTTAAAAAACAATTCTATCCCTTAGGTCACATGCAGCAATTAATGATGAATTGGCAAGTGTTTAAACAAGGGAAAGGTCAAACTGTCCAAGAGTACACCCATGAATTTAGAAAGAAGGCTATTGCATTAAATGTACCTTTGTACACCCAGAATACTTTGTTAAAGTACATAGGAGGTCTTCATTCATATCTTAGACATTCCATTTTGGTTTTGAACCCTTGTAATTTGGATGAAGTGTCTGTTCAAGCTACACACTTAGAGTCGAGGGGAAAGGGTTCTTTCATTGATAATGATAACTTTGTAAATAAATCTTCTAAGGTTGCAGAGACAGGGAAAGGAAAGAAGACAACTACAGTCAAGAAGGATGACAAACTTTCTTGCTCTCATTGTGATAGGAAGGGTCATGATGAAGATCATTGTTGGAAGTTGCATCCTGAATTGAAGCCTAAGTGGGCTCAAAGATAGAATCAGAAACAAAAGGGTAAGGAGAAATCCACAAATGTTGTTATGGATCTTGGTTCTGATTCTGATGATGAAACTAAGATAACAGCTATGGGTTTGAAAGGTAAAGCTCCTAATTCCAATGTTTCCTTTGATAGTTGTGCTTCTACTTCTAAAGTTAATGATGCCTCTGAAGATAAGAAAAGGAATGAGCTTTTTCATTTAAGGGTTGTTGCTAAGAACATTAAGATTGATGCACTCATAGATAGTGGTTCTCAAGTTAACTTAATTTCTAAAGATGTTGTAAGAAACTTGGGATTGAAAACTACATTGCATAAGAAACCTTATCCACTAGGTTGGATTTGTGAGAATGATAAATTGCAAGTAACAAGACAATGCACTTTAAAATTCGCAATCACTAGTAAGTTTGTGGATGAAGTACAGTTTGATATTTGTGGGATAGTTCTAGGTAGCCCTTATCTATATGATCGGAAAGCTATTTTCTATAGGGAAAAGAATCATTATCATTTGTTTAAAGATGGCATTCAGTATATTGTACATTCTCACAGGATTAAGGCTGATCATTCTTTTACAAACACAGGGCAATTAAAGAGGGTGATTAATGCAAGTAAAGATTTAACTCTTATGTATGTCAGCACAGGTGGTTCTAGACAAGAACTTGAGTAGCTAACCAGGGTCAAATGTCATGGGATGGACCCACAGTACAACATGAGGGAATGGTGATTGAAAGCATTGATAGATCCTTGGGTAAAAGTGTTTCTATTGCAAAAGATCGATATGTTGTTGATTTATTCTCTTTCATCTCTGCATTATTGTTCAGCTTGATGCTAGTCAATATTTGTTGGTTAGTGGCTACGACAGTTGATGTAGATGCTTATGGAAGTGATAGAATGATGTTTATGATCAACAATGTTGTTGCAGTCTTCATTGTGTTTGTGAGCCAGGTATATAGATGTACAGAGGATATAGGACAAGTAGGGAAGCCAAGTCCTCACTTGATGTTTGAATAAATGCCACTTTTGGAGGTCCAAAAGTTCTCCAGTGGGGAGGCCTAATCCAGGGGATATTTTCACTAAAAATTGAAGAATCTCTAATACTCCAAATTTTAGCACCATTAGAAAGAGCTCGATGTCCTGATTCCAATGCAACTTGAATGGAGTCAAACACAGCTACGGAGCCCAGGTTATTGCCGGTCAAAGTTCAGTCAACAACTAGTCAACTCAGGGCAAGGTCAAGAAAAAAAGGGTCAAAATTTGATGTCACCAAAAGTGGTCATAACTAATGTCAACGTGAAGAGCTCGGCAAGAGCTTTTCGATGGTGTTTGTTTTACGTAAATTGGAGCTCGTATGTGCGAGATATGGAAGGTCAAAGCTCGTGGTTGACTAGGTTGACTTGAAGGTATAATGATGACATCAGCATGACATCATCATGCTGACATGGATGAATCATGAGGTGACACATGGTGGCTTCCCAAAGTTACATGTTGCAGCAATTTGTTGGAGATGGCTCTATTTAAAAAATAAAAAATATATATATAAAAGCCTACCACTCCTCCCATTTAAAAGCCTTAATTTAAGGCCTACGTGAGAAAAAGTAGGTGGGGTCTTAATTTAAAACAAAAAAAATTTACCCCTCATTTAATGTGGGATAAAACCCCTTTAATATTTGAAAGTACATGTGGTTGGGAGATCCCCTTTTTAAGGGAAACTTAAACATTATTTTTAAAGAAAAAAACAAATTTCCAACCAATTCATGCCCTATAATTAAGGATTAAATCCTTAACAAAATCAAGACCGTTTATATTCAAAGGTGAATTATTAAGATCTCCTAATAAATTCTGAAACAAATTATGGAATAAAATTACAAGAGGCCATCCGTGAAGATTTTATGTAAAATTGGATGGGTTGTTTTAATGGGAGGATATCCCTATGTAAATAAGGGGGATTTTCAAATAATATTTTCTATGTAAAGGGGATATTGGGAGGTTTTGAAAATCAATTAGTTATGAACCAATTTGAGTAATTTTTTTGTATAAAAAGGGTAGAATGGGGGGTGTGAGATTAAGTAATTTTTTTTGAAATTTTTTTGGTGAAGTTGTGAATCAGAGAAACAGGGAGATTTTCTAAGGAGATTATTTTGAGCCTTTTGTAAGTTGGAGTATTGTCATGCCGCCGAAGTGCTCTTGGTGCATTTGTAACTGATTTTTTGGAGATTAATCAGATCAAGTCCACTCTATTGAGGGACCTGTGAGATCGAAGTCACGCTTTTGTGGCAACTCCATTATCGATCGCTTTTGCACTCTCTTCTTCCTTCCTCAATTTCATTCTTTCACCTTCAATTTTAATGCATAATTTTCAATAATGTAACTTGTATAATTTTCTCCGCTAATTCGCTATACATGCAAGACTTTGCTTATGTAAATTGGATTTCAAGATTTGTAAACTTTAAGCATTAAAATGCAATTAGTCTAGATCCTAATCAGATCGGGCTATAGATTGGGTGAAAGGAATATGGTACAAGGAAGGATCTTAGATTGGACTTTGTTTAAGCTTGATACCTCCAATTTGAATAAATCATCCAATGTAATTGAAGCTGAAGATAAATGTATGTTGTGGCACCATAGATTGGGCCACATTGGTGAAAAAGGTCTTAGGACCATTCTTAATAAGAAATTGGTTGACAATATTCTTGATTATAATATTGGCAAAATTGATTTTTGTGAGCATTGTCTGTTTGGAAAGCAATCTAGATATTCATTTCCTAATGGAACAAATAAAGCTAAAGGATTATTAGAGATTATTCATTCAGATGTTATGGGTCTTGTGGATATTCACTCTATTGGAAAATCTAGATATTATGTCACATTTATTGATGATGTATGAAGATACACTTGGATCTATTCTATGCATAACAAATCTGATGTGTTCGATAAGTTTAAAGAATTTAAGGATTTAGTTGAGAAACAATTAGATCATAAGATAAAAGTGTTAAGATCAGAGAATGGTGGTGAATATTGTTCTAAGGAATTTGATGATTATTGTAAGCATGCAGGAATTGTGAGATAGAAAAATACTCCATATACACCTCAAAAAAATGTAGCAGAAAGGATGAACCGAACCTTAATGGAAAGAGCTAGGAGTATGTTAATTAGTGCTAAGCTAGATTGGTGCCTTTGGGCCAAGGATATAAGTACTTCTTTTTATTTAATCAATACATCTCCTAGTTCATCTATTGAAGATAAAACCCCTTATGAAATGTGGTTAGGTAGGAAACCTAGTCTTGCACATTTAAGGATCTTTGGTTGTGAGGCTTTTGTTCATGTGCCTAAAGAAAAGTGGTCTTTAAGTTGGATCCAAAAGCACATAAATGCATATTCATAGGTTATGGTGAAAATGTAAAAGGTTGCAAGCTTTGGAATCCTCTAACCCAAAAAATTACTTTATCTAGAGATATGATTTTTAGGGAATTTAGATCTTATACAAGAGAAGAAAAACCAAAGGAGAAGGATACTTCTCGAATAGTGAATTTTGAGATAAATACTAAGAAGCATATTGAGGAACAAGAAGAACCTTCTTTGAGAAGATCCACAAGACAACAAAATCCTATTGATGGGTATAGCCCACTTGATTTATGTTGTATATTTGCTTTGATGGGTACTAATGATGAACCTAGATCTTACAGGGAAGCTTTTTCTTCAGATAAGAACAAGCTTTGGTCACAAGCTATATATGAGGAAATGGTTTCCTTGGATACTTGTGACACATGGGATCTTGAGAGTTTTCCCAAAGGAAGAAAGGCCATTGGTTGTAAATGGATCTTTAAAAAGAAAATTGGTGCAGATGATAATCTCGAAAGGTACAAGGCTAGATTAGTATCCAAGGGCTACTGCCAAAGAGAGAGAGTTGACTTTAATGAAATATTCTCTCCTGTTGCTAAATTAACTTATATTAGATTCCTTTTATCTATTGTTGTTGCTTATGATTTTGAGATAGAGCAAATGGATGTGAAAATTGCTTTCTTACATGGGGATCTTGATGAGGAGATTTATACATGAGGCAACCTGATGGTTTTGTTGTAAAAGGAAAATAATTATTAGTTTGTAGGCTAAAGAGATCTTTATATGGATTGAAACAATCACCTAGAATGTGGTACCAAAATTTTGATGCTTTTGCACTGAAAATTGGTTATGTTAGGAGTGAGGAAGATCATTGTGTTTACATAAAAATTATTGATGATCAACTTTTAATTATTATCTTGTTTGTTGATGACATGTTTATTGGTAACAACAAGGTAATGATCAAAGAATTGAAAGCACAACTCTCTAGAACATTTGAGATGAAAGAACTAGGGGTTGCAAAATATATCCTTGGTATGGAGATCAATAGAGATAGAGGTAACAAAAAGCTTTTCTTAAGTCAAAGCAACTATATTGATACTATTTTAAAACAGTTTAACATGCATGATAGTAAACCAATTAATATTCCTTTCCCAGTTGGCATGAAGTTAAGTTTAGACATGGGTCCTAAATCTGATTTTGATCATGAGGAAATGTCTAAAATTCCATATGCTAGTGCAGTTGGTATTTTGATGTATGCAATGGTCTATACAAGACCATATATAGCCCAAGCAGTGGGAGTTCTAAGTAGGTTTATGTCTAACCCTGGTAAAGAACATTAGACTTATGTTAAGAGGGTGTTTAGATATTTATGAGGTACTTCTGATTACTGTTTGGTTTATCATGGTGCTAATGATATTGATATTATGCATAGATCATTGGACATACATGGTTTTGTTGATTTAGATTGGGTAGGAGACTTGGATAGCTAGAGGTCGACAAGTGGCTATGTGTTTACTTTTTTTGGAGCTACAGTTAGTTGGATGAGTAAGAGGCATCCCACAGTTACTTTTTCCACCACAGAAGCAGAGTACATGGCTGCTACACATGCCTCTAAAGAGGCAGTTTGGTTACAGAGACTTGGGAAAGGTATTGGTTTTAATTGCAAGTAAATTAGACTTGAATGTGATAATTAGAGTGCTATTTGTTTAGCCAAAAATCCTATGTATCATGCTCATACTAAGCATGTTGATTTTCAGTATTACTTTGTGCGAGAAATGGTTGAGAGTGGGAAGGTATTGATTGAGAAAACTGACACTTTGATCAATGCTATAGATTATCTTATGAAACCAGTTCCTACAAATAAGTTCTCTTGGTGCAGGAAGGCCATTGGCCTTGAGTCTTGTAATTGATTTATAATAATGATTCCTTGTTTAGAATAATTTCAATGTATAATGTCAAGTGGTAGAATGTTGGGAATAGGATGCCATTTAATTGCAATTCTAAAACATATTTCATGTATCTCCTAAGTCCTTGGAAAGTGTTCCCCAACACTAGGATTAGAAAGAGATTAAATTCGAATGAAATGAACATGTAAATTGAGATTTGTGATTATTCCTAAATGATAGGAACATGTGGGGATGTCCAAGAAGATCTCCTACAAAATAGGAGCACATGGGGCACCCAAATGGAAGGTGGAACCCACCTTGCTTTAGTTAACTGTTTGGAGGATTGATAACACTTCAGTAATGCATGTTTAGATCCTACAAATTAGGGATTGATATTTACATGAGTGGTATCAACTCAATATCAGTTCAGTGTCAGTTTAGTTCAATTTAATTTAGTTCAGTTATGGTTTAGTTATATCTTTAGTTGCATGTAGTTATTTTGAGTTGAATGCTAGTTGACTTGAGTTGACATGAGTTGCATGACTAATGACTTCAATTGCATGACAGATAATAGATGGATACTTTAGTTAAGTGGGGTGATCAATCATGCATAATGTTTGCATGAATTGGTGGAGAGATATGTTTCAATTAATTAAGATTGACTTGGGACCACCTTGGGTGCCCAAGTTGGAATCTTTCAATTAACACCTTTTGCATGAGAAGATATTTACAAGGATTAGTCAAGTGGGCCCATTCTTGGGCCCCAACTTTGAGGTGGAGTTTGCAAGATATTTTCTTGACCAAAGTTCAGTTAAGTGTTCAGTTTGGGGCACTTAAATTGAGGAAGACTTTGGTTTGACTTCAGATTACATTGTGGAACTCTACTTGCCCAATCTAGGCATAGATTTTTGTGAGGAGCTTTATGTTCTTGTATTGTACAACTCTTGTGAGTAGACATGCATATTATTGTCTATTAATTGTAGCAAGTGGATGAGAGTTCCATGAGAGTTTAAATATGCAGGTTGTGAAGAAGGATTGTCGAAGGCAAGGAAGCATATCAATCAAGGATTGATATAGTATTATTGTAATCTTGTTCTAAGGTTAAATAATACAAGCACTATTGATTCTAGTGGAATTTTTTCCCGAAAGGGTTTCTCCACATATATGTCATGTCACTTCTATCTTTGTGTCTCATTCTTCTACAATCTTCTTTCTCTTTCTACAATTGGTAAAATTGATCTAAAAAGATTAATCATACAAAAATAATTGTGACAAAGAACACTTAATTATATCTATAACTTCTCATAGTTTTACAAGTTTTAAGCTACAATATTACCTTCATTTTCAACAGGTTTATATATGGCATATGATTTTTTATGATGGATGATAATATCTTACATATGTTATGTATGATTATGTTGCATGATGAAATTGTGGATGCAGGATGGATGTGGTACTAATGATATTGTGATGCAGGATGAATGTTGTTAGTTAGAAGAAGTGTTGGATGATTTAGAGATGAATGGAAATTTGTTGTTAGTTACTGATGAGTTTTTCTTTTTCTTGCATAGAGGCTTCATATCTTTAACATTCATTTTGATGCAGCAAACAAACATGATGCACCAAGGTATTAATAACAACTTGATGGCTTTGTATCCATTGTGTGGACATTGACTTGGCACACAAAGAATATTATTCCTTTTACCAAACATATAGAAACCCTGTTAGAGTATATGGTTGAGTTTTTTTAAAAAAAATTAGACCAGTTACATAAATAGGTATGAAGTACCTAACAAGCAACTATAGTGCACCTTAGTTTGCTTTTTGTTTCTGACAGTGAGTTGGTTATATTTGAACATTATGAGACTTTGTTTGATGATGGTGTAGACACTGAAAATTATCCTAAGGTCGGTGACTCTTAGATTCTTCATCATTTCCCCTTTCATTCTTCATAATTAAATAATTTTTAATTATTTAATTATTTTCTAATGTCATGAGTCTTCTATTAATTAAATAATTTTAATTATTTAATAAATTCATTTCTATCTTTATTCTTCCTTGATTAATTAAATAAATTTTATTTATTTAATTACGTCACTAATTAAGTCCCCTTCTTTCTAAAAATTAAATAAATTTTTATTTATTTTATTTTTATCCACATTCCACTATAACTAAATAATTATTTTTAATTATTTAATTATTCATTAGCCTCTTCTCTCATAAATTAAATAAATTTTATTTATTTAATTTGGTCCACTCTCTTGAATTTTGAATTAAATCATTATTTAATTCAAAATGATTCCTTTTGTCAGATTCCTCTATAATTAAATAATTATTTTAATTATCTAATTATTCATTGGCCACCTAAATTAAATATTTATTTAATTTCTCCTATCACTGTGATGATGACGCGATGCAAGCGGATTTGATGACGTGATGTCGACGATGAGCATCGACTTTGATGCTGACCAGGGTTGATTCTTCAAGTATCCTTATGCTGCCAAAATCATTCTTGAATCATTCATCCATTTCTATCTATTATCATTCATCTATAATATCCATCTCAATGTTATGCTGTTGAATTGAGCAACCAACATATCAAATCAATGGAATAATTCATCCATCATTGCATCTATTTGAGGTATTGAAGATTTGGATTAGGTAATGCATGTTATTTGTTTCATCTTTTTTATTTTATCCAAATTTTTCATATACATTTTGGTGAACCCGACGTGAACCCCCTAACTGATTTTTAGCTCAATATTTTGACAAATTTTGAGGAATTTTGGAGTTGGAACCTTTTTGTTACAGGTTTTGCTAGCTTTTTGTTGCAGGTTTTGCATCATTTTGGGACAAAACCCTAGTTTTCAAAGATTCAACCATATCTCTCAAACGGATACATATTTTATCACAAAAAAATTTCTTCAAGTTGGGGACAATATTGAGAGCTTCTAGCCTGAAAATCAGATTTTTTGGACATGTTTTTAATTTTTTATAATTTTTTTGGTATTTTTCATGAAAAATTAATTTTGAGAGAAAATTAGAAAAAAAATCAGATTTATTTATATTTCTAGAAATATATTTCAATTTCAATAGGGGTCTATTCTTTATGTTTTAAATTTGGATGAAAAATAATTAGACAAAAAATAGATTTTGGAAAATTAGGGTTTTACAAAGATTTGCTTATATCTCACAAACAGTTCTAGATCTTCTCACAAAATAAAATTCTACAAATTTGGGATGATATCAGGCACCTTCAGTCCAAAAATCAGAATTTTTTGACCTGTTTTGAATTTTTTATAATTGTTTTATGATTTTTCTTAAAAAAAATAATACTGGGTGCAAAACAACAAATTTTTTGGATTTCTTTACATTTTTGGAAATCTCTTGAAATTTTAGTATGGTTCTATTCTCTATATTTTTATTTTTTATGTAGAAAACATTTCCAAAAACCAAATTTGTCTTGATTAGCTAACCCTCTATTATTAGTGATCAATTATCTTGTTAGGGTTTTGGCTTTGTTGTTGGTTTTGTGAATGTGCAGAAAAAATAAACACTTCAAAGGACAAATTGGATCAAGTGGAAAAATATTTTGGAGCTAAATAAATTCTAGGTCCACACATTCCATCTTTCATCTCTAATCATTGCTTGTCAACACACTTCAATTTGGGGCTTAAAAAGAAAAACTTATTTGATCACACATTTGTATTTTGGGGTCTAAAATAAATCTTGTTTGCTATCACATCATTGAAATTGGGTTAAAATGAACCATTGTCTTCAATCACACATCTTGACTTGGGGTTAAAAAGAACAGGTGCTTGAATTTTTTTACACACATTTCAATTTTCTAAAGGGAAATTAATCACTAGGTATGTGCAGGATCATCATGGAAAAAATAGGCCCTTAAGTGGCGAAAAATTCAAAAAAAATAGAGTTAGGTAACTTGACGTAAAATTTTGAATAATTTATCTATATTATTTCAAATATATGTAAGAATAGAATCTGTAGCAAATTGAATGTAGTTTCTGAATTACTAGGTTTATTTTTAAAAGAAATAAATCTATTTGGTGAAAATTTGAAATTTCAATGCAGTAGTACTTAAATTTCAAGGAAAAATAATAAGTAGGTGTTTGTCTAACCACCCTAACCACAATAAAATGATAATATTCTTTTATAATATTTTAGATATAAGTAGAGGACTCATGTCTGCGTGATGCATATTCTTTTGTAATTTTTTTCCAAGTAAATAATAAATTATGAATTTTTATTATAAATTTTAAAAAATATAAGAACTCGTATGTCTAACCACCTTAACTTGGTCAAAACTTCATGAAATTCTTTTTTTTTTAATTCTATAGTATGCAAAACATAGAATGTGAAGCATGTTTCAGAATCAAAAAATGTGATACCGTTTGAAAGCTATAGATATTTTTCAATCAGCCTATCAATCAAGACTTTAGTCATAATTCAAATAGAAAATGAATAATAATTATTTATTAAATTCAAAGTAAAGCATCATTTATATTGGTGGAAAGATGAGAATCTCCTTTAAAAACACTTTTCATTTCATCAATTTTGGGTAAAAAAAAAGTCATTAGCCAGATACCCTACACATACCCATCATATCGCCTCTTTTTGGCCCATCATGATCCTGCACATACCCCACTGCAAGTGTGGATCAAGTGTGTGTGTCCTCCAAAACACCTCATTTGGTTATCTTTTGTCATACCCTTCTTAGAAGGCCTACTTGGAGCACACACCCCTCCAAGGGATGACCTCAATCGAGTGTGAATCCAAAGACATGCTCCTTTGGGAGTTGAAATCTTGTCACTCTTGGCTAAGCCCCAAAGAACTTTATACCTTTGGGAAGTGAAGGTGAAGGGTAGGTTACCCCTTTCTCCCGGCTATGTGGTAGGATTTTTCTTTCAAATCATTCCTTAGTCAACCTTGTGCAAACTAGCTTGAGACCTAATTGGCCATACCCACTTGACTAGCATTAGGCTTGTTGTTGTGTATTCAAGTGTTTGCTTAATCATAACATTTAATCTTGAAAGACAAATTTATCATTGTGTTTGGTGTGTGTGTTGATGCATTTACATGTGATATCTTGTGTTTGGTATTGCCCAATTCAAACTTCTAATAAACACTTACACATCATCCAAACCATCCAATCTTGTCATTCCACATCATATCCTAATCATCATCATCTTTTTAATCCAATCAAAATCATTTCACGCCATTCCAACATTATAAGACATAGCACAAAAGTTCATTCACATACTTCATGAAGCTCAAACAAGCCAATCACCTTTAAACCAACAAATAATTCAAGGAGTCCATGACATGATACAAAAACTTCAAACAAACCAATCACCTCAAATGCAACAACTCATAGCACAAGCCCAATACCTCATGGCCACTTGTCAAATCCAACAAGCACATCATCAAGTCCAATCATCACATCAACAAATTTCACCTTAATCCTATGTGTCACCTATATCATCATATCAACCTCATCCATCCACATATCATGTTACCCCTTCATCAACCTATCACACCTCTTCTAATGTCAACCCTTATCCATATCAACCCACCTTTCAACAACCATTATCATATGCAACCCCTCCATCATCATCACAACAACAAATCATACCACAACAAGTCCAAAAACTATTACAACCTCAACAAATTCAACCAAAATCATATGTGTCACATTCATTATCATGCCAACCTAACCCATCTACCTATCATGTCAATGCCACATCAACATATCCACTCATATCACAACAAGAACATAGGATCTCAAGTCCACCTTGGAAACAAAATCAAGAGCCTTTCAATTCTATGCCCTAAATTCAAAAATTATAAAATAAAACCTAGATGGCATTACCCAAATCCACCCATCCACCTACAAAGGATGTGACCCAAGGGCTACTAGCAAGGAATCAAACATCGCCATGTCATCCAACTCACATTTTTGAACCTACCAAAGAGTCTTCAAACATCATACTCATTCCTCTAACCCCATCATGTAGTCTCCCCCTTGATCCTATTCAAGAGTCTTCCCCATTGAGCCCAAGTCAACCTCCATCATGTCTCCTTATTGTTGACCATCTAGAACATGTTGAGCCCATTCAAGAGTCATCCCCTTCCACTTCCATTCAAGCAACCCAAGAGGTATGTCAAGAGCCTAATCCTAAGCATGAGGAAACATTAACCTCTCATAACATACTTGGTCCTATTTATGATCAAGCTCCCCTCTATGATCTTACCTATGATCAAGAAGGTCGTGATGATCCTCTTAGCCAAATTTATGAATTCCATGGTCAAGAGCCTATCACTTCACCTATCCATGAGCAAGAAACCTCCATTACTCCTATCCACCCCCTACCTAGCCCTATCCATGATCCATCAACATCCACTTCCATTGATGAGACATATGCCTCCCAAGCACACATACAAGATCAAACAAATACCTTGGATCTAAGTGAATACAATGCTAATCAAGATCCTAATGATCCTCCATCACCCATTCACTATTGAATTTGACTCCATTTTCTGACAAACGTTCATTGGTCATTCGACAAATATTTGTCAGACAATCGACGAATTGACGAAAGAATTTTTGTCACCATTTTTTCTTCGAAATTTTGACAATGAATTAAACGTCAAAATAACTGCACAGATTCGTCGGTCATCGGCATCATAAAATGACTCAGATGTTCGTTGGAACATTGACGACAACTTCGTGTATCCACCGATGAATTATAACCAAAATGCAATTGCAATGGCTCTTCTGAAGCATCGAAACAACACCAAAAGTTCATTGCCATTTTGACAAAATGGGCAAGGAGTTACGACGAAGCCTTCGTCGTAGCTATAGAAATTTTTTTGAACCTTTTTGGTGATTCGTTGGTGGCCTTTGTCGAAATTGCGACAAAACAATGCAATTTTTTTTAAAAAAATATTCGTTGAAATGTACCATCGCGAAGACTCTTGGCGATGACCACCGAATCCAACCCATTGGTGATAGATCAATCATCAACACAAGATAGAAAACTCACTTCGATAGTCCATGTCTTGTCAATGACTTCCATCAACAAGATAGATCCAATGTCACACCGATCTGACCTCTTCAGGAGTTTTAAATAGACCTACACCATGCCATCGTGGAGACTCTTGGCGATGACCACTAAAGCCAACCCATCGATGAGAGATCAATCATTGACACAGGATAGAAAAATCACTCTGATAGTCCATGTCTTGCCGATGACTTCCGTTGGAAAGACAGATCTAATGTCACACCGATCTAACCTCTTCAGGAGTTTTGAACACTACTGGTTATCAACAAGACATTCTGAGGGTCTCGCTGATTAAACAAGTGTCTAAGAGCAAGTAAACAGATGGAACCTATTAATTTTCTTATTTTGGGGTTCTTTAAATCATAGAATAGATACCAACTTCTTGTGTATAATGTACTTATATTCATATTTGAATTCGAGACCAATTGTCATTGCACATTCCATTTTACTTGCATAGAGTATTCTATAAGCAATATATTGATAATGCCAAATGATTTATGGTGTTGTACAACTATACCTATCATCACAGTTTTGTTGTTCCCCCCTAGAGAATCCTGCAAAGACAAGTTTACAATACCGAGTCAAATAATATGAAAAAGGCCCATACAAATTAAATGATTATTCTCACAATGGAAATTGTCTAATCACAACAAGAATTCCATGAAAGGTTATCCATGCTTCACAAGAGATGACTGATCATACATACAGACTACAAGATGCATAGAAAAATCATTACACTTGAGAACAACCAAGGGCTAACAAGGGAAGGAGTTAAGAAACGCTTGGATTGAAGAGAAAATGTGTAGGGAAAATGTTGAGCAGTGTCACGAGAACAAAGCTTGTAGAACATATTCTTGACCTAATCAAGCTCTTTGAACAACTTAAAAAATTAAAATACTAACACATACATGAGACATGTAATGAACTTCCAATATCCTATCTTTTTCATTAATGCAGGTAGGTAAAGGAGAAATAATTATAATTGTAACACTATTCATAGTCCAAGAATTATGTTTGTAATTTGTGTTCAATGGACCTCAGTTTTATCATTATACTACCCATCTAATACCATATTTTAATCTAGGGTTCAACTATCTTAGATCTAAAGAAGCACCTTCAATTAACCATTTAAAGTACTTTTACTTGAGAAAGATTGGGTACACTTGTAGGATTTAAGTTCTTGCAATCATCAGGATTTATTGGCACACAGACACAACCTGCAACATATGAAGTAATGGAGGACTACAAGTTAGTGAAATGGTCCTTAACATGTGACTAGTTTGCAAATTGATTGGTAGAAAATAAGGTTACAAACAGGTCTACATAAAAAATTATGAGGAAAATCTACTGTAATCATCAAAATAGATGAAAAGTGCAAAGGAAAGAGCCGAGCTACATCTCTAGAGCCTAAAAAAACACATGCAAGAAACATAAAAAAAAAAGAACAAACCAATTTTTGGATGAATACAAAATGGTGCCTTCAGCAAGTGATTCATATGCTTTCACACCTAATAGGACATTAAGAATATTTTAGTCTTCCTCTGTGAAATTAACTACTTATAGAAAAAACCCATAAACTAATATTATATGCCTCCATGTCTAGTCGAGGGTAGGTATAAGAGAAAAAAAATTATTGAATGCAATGCCGAAAAATATCAATGTGTGTGTAGGTTTGTATTACTCAAAATATCATATCACTACCTAAGGAAAAATACCAAAGTGATGTTTTAAATTTCAATCTTCACATAGGCTCCCTTATTGCTACACATGCATATACAAACATTATTCAAGCTCTAAACTATTCAAATATTAAGGATTTAATTAGCTATAAGATGGAAAGTTGTTGTTTAGACATAATCCATCATCTTTTACATATCTTTATTCACTCCTAACACTTCAGATAAATTTGTGTCAATGAGACAGAAATGTGAATGTTTTATGACAAAGAAAATTCTTAAAAGGAGGGGGGATAGAGAAAAGGGTAGGGGGCAAGAGAATGCTTGAATGTATAGCAAAGTATAAAATTTTGATCATTATAACAATGAAACAAATCTTAAGTTTGAAGCATTAATATCATTTAGAACATTTATGATCAAGAATGAATGTAAGTAGAGAAATTTTTGCATACCTGCAGATGGTACAAAATTTCATGGTTAAGTGGAAGCCTCCCATCAACAACAAGATCCAAATATCTATGTATCTATCTCAATCGAGCCTCTAAACCCTTTAGAGCTGTCAATTTTTCCACTAACCTATTATGCACAAAAGTCAAATTTTAGAGTTATGTCGCCACTAAAAAAAGAAGAAACAGAGCTTTGAAACCAAATCCACACACAACACAATGTGGTATTCATACAAAGACATACAAACAAACTAAACTCATAACATTGGAATGGAAACAACTTCAAATTATGATGTAGAGCATGGATTCAGGGTATAAAGAATCATTTTTCTGCCACCATAGTGAAAAGTTAGCACTTTCTTTCATCTTTTCATATTGGTTTGATGCTTCAAACAATGCATTTCTTATATTGAAAAGTGCATTACCTTATTGAGCTTCCCCTTGTTTTGATAATAGTTTAATATTCTCTAGTTAACAGGGCCAACTACATGATGATGGAAGCTCATTTGGCCCCTCCTCCCCCCCCTCACATCACTCTCAATTCCCCATACCCAATCATATAACATTAGTCATTCATTCATCCATTAATAACATATAACATTCATTCATTAAGATATAAAATTCATTAATTAACATATTCACATTCATTTATTATCATATAATATTCATTCTTTCAGTTTTTACATATTATCAAAAATATGGTTGTCATGATATGATTACAATCACCTTTTTTTTGTTTCTTTTTTAAAGCTAAAAAAATCTGAAGTGGAGTATCATTTTCTAAATCATTTGTCCCCCCTTTAGTTGTTCTTCCCTCTACTCATGATCTTAATGTACACCTAGTCATCTACTCATGACATGGATGCCACTGCAAGGGGGTATGCTGCAATAACAAATAAATGTTAAATTGATATGTTTTATTATTATTGTTACAAGTATTTCATTAATTAAAAGAACATTAAAGTGGTTCTCTTTGCCTGATGGGTCCACATCATGTTCCTGAACTTCTATTATAGACTCATGCTCAACATGTTGAACACCCTCTAAATCCTTATCTGCAGTTGAAACATGAAAGGTTACATTAATTAATACACTAATTGAAATAAAATATGTTTAAAAGAACATTAGAGTGGTCCTCTTTACCATATGGGGCCACATCATGTTCCTGATCTTCTCTAGCCTGATCATGCTCAACACGTTGATCACGCTCTACATGCTCTAAAGTTGAAACACGAAATGTTACATTAATTAATACACCAATTGCAATTAAATATGTTTAAAATAACTTTAGAGTGGTCCTCTTTACCTGATGGGGCCACATCATGTTCCTGATCTTCTCTAGCTTGACCATGCTCAACATGTTGATCACACTCTACATGCTCTAAAGTACCGAGATTCACACCATGACCTTCATCTGCAGGTTGTGCTCCACCATCACCAGGCTGCATTCCAATGTCATGTGCAGTATTATCATTGCTTGAATGTTTAAAACAAATAGGCATGTAATGACTTTATGGTAGAAATTAATATTGAATAGATTGCACAAGTATTCAATTTTAAATAAACTTTATTGAGTTTATTCACCTACATGTCAGATGCAGTGGAAGATTGTGTTTGCCCAGTCAAGACTCTTAGGCATTCAACCACGGCTCCATAGCCTTGCTGGAAGGAAATCTTCAGGTCCTCTTTTGTGGGAACTCTGTTGAATTCAGAGCCCTACATTTTTTCATAAGATCATGAATTTTGCTTCTATGGTGTGATAAAACCAAAATTGTTTTCAATTTATTATTTGGATACAACATTTCATTTATTGATACTTACAATTCGTGTGGCTAATTTCATATAACCACTAGAGCCAAGTTTGTGTTGCCCATGTTTTTCTAGTCTTGCTTTTGTTTCCTTTGATGTGTCGGGCAGCCTATGAAAATTTTGAAATACATTAGATTATGTAAAAAGAAAGAGTAATCAGTATATAATTACATTGTTGATAGTATGACATACCTTCCTTGGCCCAGTGGTGTCTTTCCTTTTTTCTTTTTAGCCTTCTCCTTTCCATTCAACACCAGGTCTTTCCACTCCCTCTCTGGAATCATGGGGGGACGTTCATACTTTTTGTTCTTCTCTAAATGTGACCTATATTGGTCCCTCACATACTTTAGATAGGTACCAACTTTCTTAAGGACCTTGGTTTGGTTGAATTTTTTATCACCAAACAACACAACTAAACGGTTAATGAGCTCATCTTTTAAATCTTGATTTTTGGCATTCCACCATGTACGTATGGTGGGCCCGAAGATCCAATGTAATATCACTTAGATGCTTATAAAAGACATCATTTCCTACAAAATGATACTGGGATCAATAGTTCAAAAGAGCTTATCAATAAGTAAATTTCAATTGGATTATATATAATAATACTCAAAACATTTTAAAGCACCGGACCTTCTCATTCTTATGGGAACGAAATAATGTCACCAC
>VDFB02201295.1:0-18242 GCA_007258455.2 Sequoia sempervirens | reverse complement strand
CTCCTTTGGATCGAGAGACAATCAATGATTTACGTAGAAAGAAGCTTTGCTTTTATTGCAAGGGCCCATATGATCTTAACCATGACTGTCCCTTCAAGCCTAAAGGTCAAAATAGACAAATGGAGTGGTTTAATGAGGGTGATGACATGGCTGATTTATCAGACCAACAAATTGATATTGCAATTGGGAGCTTCCATTCTATCACTCTCGTTAGTGAGGAAAGTGGGAAGATAGAGCAGGAGATTTTAGAGGAGGACGAGCATGAGATGTTTCAGGAGGAGTATGATTTTGTTTCTTGCTCTAGGGGCTCAGAGGTGTTTGATTGCAATCAACATAGATATGAGGTTCAGTTTGTGAACAATTCTCTTTTTGAGGCGGATGCTACAGTGTCTTGTGATAATCCGCTCTTTGAGGTAGATGCTGGTTCTACTCTTGACCTTGATTTAGGGTGAGCATTGACCGTAGTATTGGGGATTTCGTTAGTGCATTGGAATTTCAGACAGGGCTCGTTGGGGAGTTTCATAGTGTGTACATGGTAAGGAGTGTTCACAGTTTCACTTTCGATCTTCATGTACATGATCTGTTTCGGATGCACAGTTCTAGTATGCACATGCTAGACATGTTGGATAACATCATATCTCATGCAGTTATAGGGAGTAGGTGTTGTCAGCGGTTTGACTTGCTTCCTTATGAGTTTCTCTCTCTTGTGATAGTTGGTGTTGAGGTGGACAGGGTACAACATGATGATCCAGCAGATCGGATATGGGTGTTACAGGAGACAGTTGGTGATAGCAGGGACATTACACGACACTACCCTTGGGATCCTGGTGGAGTGGTGTATTTGTTGTTGTTGAGATTGCTTGAGGACAAGCAATTTTAGGGAGGGAGGACTGTAATGCCCCCTTTTTTAGCGTGATCTTGTTTTGTGATGGTTAGTCTATTTCTTGGACCCTCGTAGGTTGACAGGATCTGGTTAGGGGGTTAGTGGCCATTTTGGTGGTTATTGTCATTCCCACTCCTTCACTTTAGTAGTGGTTTCAGTGCAGGCATCTGTAGCATAGTGTTCGCCAGCTTCTGACGGCACGGAAAAATGCTGAGTTTGGAGGGAGTTATGAATATTTTGGTGGTTAAGTTAATTATTTAACTTATTGGTAAATTATAAAGTCAAATTGACTTTATAAAAGTTAAAAGCCACTTAAATATATTTAAAAGGTGACTTAAGGATTATAAAGTGATAAAATAAATCACTTAAGTCATATTAAAGGTGTGCTCACTTCATAAAGTGGGTTTAAAAACTATTGAAAGGGATTTAAATACATTTTAATGCATTTTAAAAGCAAAAGTGTGTGACTTTTAGAAGTGCGTGCCTTTTTGGGAGATATAAGGAAGGAAAGGCAATTCAAACTCACTTCTTGATTATTTGACATTGCTTGATATTTTCTTCTCTGTGGTTTTTGTCTGAGGACAAGGGTTTCAGGAAACTTCTTCATTGGAGAGCAAAAATTCTTCATTGATGTGTGATTGTGAGACTGTGGAATACCAGTTGAATGATTGCAATTGTGGGAGCTTCAATTCAGGAGTTCATCTGTGCTTTCAAAGCTATTCTATTCAAAAGTTTATAGGTTTCAATAAGAAGAGGGCTTACAAATCTAGGATGCCATCTTTATTTTTTTTTAGTTTTCAATAAAGATTGTCATTCAGCATATCAGAGGCCATACTTTGCCTTGAAAGGCGTGTCACCTAAAAAAAGGGTGTTTGGGAGCTAGAGGCAAAAACGCCTCTCTTTTTGGCCTTTTCTGTGCTCCATTGTTGGCGCCTACACTTCTCAATTGCTTTCCTCCAGTCTCTACGTGGGAGAAAGTCGATCCAGGCTCCAGGCGTTGCATTTACTTAGTTTCAACTGTTCTTGCCTGGCAAGTGCAAAAATTCTTTATTTAATTCATCTGGAGCTATTCGGGTATGTTTGTTGTTCATGATCTATCTGTAGCAGTTGTTTATCACATAATTCATAAGCAGTTTCTCAAATCTAGCTTAAATTTGAGTTTTATGTACATTTTATGCTTGGCGCCCCTTCTACTTCTGTCTATAATTCTTCTTTAAACATTCAAAAAACATAAAAACAAGTTAGTAAAAGTCAGGGGTTTAAGTTGGAGCCAGCTAGGCTCATCACAGGCCATGAGTGGAGTATGCAGGTACTAAGCCCCTAGGCAAGAAGGTTTGTGATGGACAACCTCTTGAGCTTTACATGAGGGCTTTAGGGTGGATCCACCTATGGCACTCCTCTTATGTCTTCATTATTGCTTTATGATTATGAATATATTTTGGATATCTAGATATTATTGCTAACAGATATATGTGTATGTGGAAATGCTATTAAATGGGTGAATGCAAATTTCAATTTAGGGTTATTTCATTAGAGAAACACATTCCTTTTGGAAAGAAGAAACCCTAAACCTAATCAACAATCGAATTCTAGGGCAAACAAGTGAATTCAATAGCAAGGCTAGGTAAGGGACATTACAGTGGTATCAGAGCATCTTTCCTACCATCCTATGCATGCTTAAGCTACTTGCTTTCCTACTTGAGCTAGTTGCCTACTTGCTTGAGCTGGTTGCTTGTATGCTTGACCTACTTGCTTGCCTACTTGAGCTAGTTGCCTACTTGCTTGAGCTGGTTGCTCGTATGCTTGAGCTACTTTCCTATGTGTTTGAGCTACTTGGCTACGTGCTTGAGCTGCTTGAGCTACTTGCTTGTGTGTTTGAGCTACCCGCTTGATTGCTTGAGCTACTTGCTTGCGTGCTTGAGCTACCTGTTTGTCTGCTAGAGCTAGTTGCTTACATACTTGACCCAGTTGCTTGTGTGCTTGAGCTACCTGCTAGTCTACTTGAGCTAGTTGCTTATGTGCTTGAGCTACCTGCTTGTCTACTTGAGCTAGTTGCTTGCATGCTTGAGCTACCTACTTGTCTACTTAAGCTAGTTGGTTGCTTGCTTGAGCTACTTGATTGCTTGCTTGGTTGAGCTACTTGCCTGCTTGGTTGAGCTGCTTGAGTGTTTGCTTTCATTTTTGATTCATGTGGTTTTAAGTTGTACTATTTCACAAACTCCAACTCGTGGGGTTTGAGAGTAAGGAGAAATAGTAGAACTTAAGAGTATTAGTCAATACATTGTCCTCATAACCAGAATAACCATCACTTGGGTTAAAATGTACAACTCCTATCAAGGTTGATATCATCACCACAAGGAGTAACATCTTAAAATTACACATCTTAGATTATGATTGCTTGAGGGCAAGCAATCTTGGGCGGGGTGGACTGTCATGTCCCCGAAATGGTAACATATTGGAAAATGCAAATAAATTAATAAATAAAATGAATGACCATATCAGTATCAAAAATATAAAAATAAATATTAACAATTTAATATTATTATAATTATAATTATTATAATATAATAATTTATAATATAAATATATCAACAATAGAATCAATTTATAAATATAAAAGTAGAATAAGAAATATATATAATATATTAATATAAAAATAACATAAAAATAATTGAAGGATTCTAATAAATACAATTCCATTAAAAGCAGCGATTATGCTTCAATGATAATGCAACATAGTTATAAAGATAAGCTATATATCATATGCAGCGATGAAAAGTATCTTAAGTCAGCAAATAAAGATTTGGAAAGTAGTGAACTTTAAGGCAGCAATGAATTTAATAACCAAGGAAGTTTGAAATCAGCAATCAATGAAGAGGTACATCCCGTAAAGGATGCAAGGAAAATAAAAAGGTGTGACTCTTCATTTCACTTTGAGGGGTATATAGGGAGGAGTGCATCATTTGGTAAAGGGATAGGAAAAATATCAATTAGAAATCTTCATAAAGCAGTAGATTGGAAATGAATTATGCGAAATACATTTGATTAAGTGTTATTGTCAAGAATATATTTGGGGAGTAAGTTAATATAATATATATACATACATATAAGATTGAGGGAAGGTGATTAAGGAATAAAGAATCATGGGAAGGCAGCAGATCAGGTAACGTACTCACTTAGCAATAATATTTAGCATATTTTGAGTATAAGAACTAGATATTGCTAATCTGATTATTGATATAATGACTTCCTTTAATCTTATCATAATGAGAATTATCATAGGAAATGATGAACTTAAAGAAGCATTGGTAAATGAAAATATATTTGATTATAGGCATGAAATAAATCCTGGATGAATGCAAATATATTTGATTGTGTAAAGATTGTCTTCTCCGTGCTTGTAACCCTATTAGGGAGGGTGAATCATGAGTGAAGTGGATTGTCTAAAACCCCCACTTTCAGCCCCTTAGGCCCTAGACAAGGGATTGGGCCTTGCAGCCCCTTAGGCCCTTGACTAGGGATTGGGTTATAGAAAGATGGGGGTCCCACCTAGGTCCCTACCCCTTAGGCCTGAGATACAGGATTGGGCAATGGGAGGTGGTAGGCCTTAGGCCACTTGGACTCTATGGTTCCTCTCCCTTGATAGGACGAGTGTCTTCCGAGGTGTTGCCATGAGTGGAGAATGCAAGTACTAAGCCCCTAGGCAAGAAGGTTTGTGATGGACAACCTCTTGAGCTTTACATGAGGGCTTCGAGGCAGATCCACCTAGGGCACTCCTCTTATGTCTTCATTATTGCTTTATGATTATGGATATATTTTGGATATCTAGATATTATTGCTAACAGATATATGTGTATGTGAAAATGTTATTAAATGGGTGAATGCAGATTTCAATCTAGGGTTATTTCATTAGAGAAACACATTCCTTTTGGAAAGAAGAAACCCTAAACCTAATCAACAATCGAATTCTAGGGAAAACAAGCGAATTGAAGAGCAAGGCTAGGTAAGGGACATTACATTATCAGAACCTCAGGGTCCATAATATTTTTTCCAAGATGAACTACTGTCTTCCTAAACTCACTTGTGTATGCATGCATGCTTTGCCCATGCTCTTGCTTCAAATGATGCCATTGCATTACTCTTTCTTCTTCATGGCAAATCGGGTAGAATTGTTTTCTCAACAACATTTTGAAGTCATCCCCCTTGGGAGTTAGTGGCATTTTTTAAACCTTCAAGGAGTGTATATAGATCTCATACCATGTAAGAGCATATCCGACAAGTTCCAATCTTGCAAAAGAGATTTGTTGGTGTTGATAAAGCCAATGTAGACTGAGTTACACCTTTGCTTGGACACTCGTGAGTCCAATTTATTGGCACTAATATCTCCATTATATGGTTGAATGTCAATCTATGTCTTGATTTTGAAGAGTCTCTCTGAGATAGGCAACTACCCTTGCTCTACATCCTATCTACAGATTCCCCTTCTTGATGCTCTTTGGGAGGGGCCATTTTTGCTATCAAGGAAAGAATCATGCTTTCTAACCTATAAGTTTTTTCTTTTACAACAGATACCTTGGCCACATATTTTTCAAACTTCCTACACTGTGCTTCTCCATAATCCTCTCTTGCCATTCTCTTTGTCCTTAACCACTCCCTTGATTCAATTTTTGGCTCAAAAAGGCGCTAGGATTCCTTTCCTACTAGATCTTGTATTGGGAAAAACTGAATATGATCATAATCTCACAAACATAGGTTATGCGAACTTGCTTTGATACCACTTGATCTGTACACAAATGGAGTTATACTCCAAGTGGTCACCAACTAATGGATATACAACACTAACTCACAACACCTTCAATAATACCCATCTCTACAATAATTATGGATTTTAGCACACACACACACATGTTTCATCTATCTACATAGCAAAGTACAGAGTAATTAGAGATAAGAGAAGTGTGGACATAATAGGACAATTGACTATGAACACTCCATGTATTGTGGAGAAACACAAACTAGGTAAAAACTCTACAAGAGTGAGTGAGCTTCAAGAAACCCTTGCATCACTATGTTTCAATCTCTTCACAACCACCACATGCCATAGGGCTTATATAGAGCTCTACTTCCCATACTCAAGATCCCACACACCTGCAATTAGTTCCAACACCCAAGAACACCTCTCTAGTGTTACAACTTACACTCAAGGATTACAAATATCAAATATGAAAGTTACAGAACTACAATTTGCTTACCTTTTTTTTTTAGGTCTCCACCCCTTGTATATGGATTCCAACAACATCCAAACTGAGAAAAGGAAGATCAAGCATCCAAATTTTTTTGAAAAGACCAAGTGAAATGTTTTGAATTCCATTTCTGTTTGTCTTAGAACATTTTTGTTGCTTCTGCCAGTATGAAATTGCCAAGGTGTTTTCCCTCTGCATGTTGGCCATATAATATAGTGCATTCACTGTGATGATCAGACAATTGCTACTTGTACTGTGATTTCACCACAAGAGGAAAAACACTAACTTTTGTGATTTGCACAATGACTTGGACTCATCTGTGCAATATTTTGGATGACTGCCAACATGAAATCAACCAAAGTACATTTCACCTGCTGACAAAACCCACCGAATCCAGGCTCAACACTTTGTTTAAGGCTCAAGTACTTTATAAAATGAATGTTAGTGATACCTAGACCACAATAGCCTCACCTTAATGATCCACTTTTTGGATCAAAAGGTTCTAAATTTCTAGTTTCTAGGAATATATTGAAGAAAACTCTTATAAAGATACCATGTGATGTAGAATATTTCTTCTTTCTGCTGCAACTGAGGCTGAAAATCTCTCATTTCTGCTGCACTCTTGCAACCACTCTTTGTGGTATTGCCTGCACAAAGAAAACACAACAGAATGTACTGGGAAAAGGGGGGAAAAGGGTAACAATAACAATATAATTGTTACCCGTCAGCAAATAAAGCAAATCCACAGAATCAACTGTCAATCAGAATTTTTCCTCACTAATCCCAGCCAAATGAAATTGATAACATTGCAGAAGTGCAGTAGAAAGGAGAGATTTTCTGCCTTAGTTGAAGCAGAAAGAAGAAATATTCTGCATTATCGTGTGACAGAGGTTCTGTGCGATAGATTTTATTCAGAATTGATGTCATTAAAATGAAAAATAATGAAATATTTTTATAGGACTGGCACACTTTTTAGGCACTAGGGTTCATGTTGTGGCTAATGCAGTCAAGTTATAAACAGGTTTTTAATGATGCAGTAGAGGCTCTAAGGATTTCTTACAGGAAAATGAATCCCTTCTGTATACCCTTTGCAACAACAAATATGGGCTCAGCTATGCTGGCCATGGATCTGGTAAATGTTACTCTCTGAAATTTTATTGCAGTGATTTTTCAGATCATGTTCAATGCATATTTGCAGACAAAAAGGGTCATCATATCCTTCACCGTTACTAACTTTACAGGGTTGGATGGGACCAAATTATTCAATCTCCACTGCTTGTGCCACAAGTAATTTCTGCATTTTAAGTGCTGCCAATCATATCATTCGGGGTGAAGCTGTAAGTTTTATTAGGAATCTTGTTTTAAGTACAACTATTCTTGGAATCAAACAAAATTACCATTTACTTTAAAATGTAAATTGAAAGTTGAAACTTCAGTGGTGCTTATGTCTTCAGAATGTAATGCTTTGTGGTGGTTCTGATGCGGCAATTATTCCAATTGGTGAGTTCACTGTTCAACTCATTTGTTTTTGGTGTTACCTTTGAATTGTAAGTTTGGATGGGTTTATCAACACATTGTGTGCACAACCGATGAATCATATATGTATAGATTGTAGAAATTTGTCTTTATTTGTTTGTGATGTTAAAGCATCCTCCTTGGGTATATGTTATTTTGTTGAAGGTTTAGAGATATAAGGAAGATTACGTAAGCATGCGTGCTATTTCTTTCTAATCCTCAGTTATATTCAGACTTTAAAGCATGATCAACTCATGTTAAGTGTTCAACTTATGGGGGTGTGCATTTGTTTACAGGATTAGGAGGCTTTATAGCATGCAGAGCATTATCACAAAGAAATGAAAACCCTGCACAGGCATCGCGCCCTTGGGATGCCGTATAAATTTTTGCCCCTCTATTTTTTTTCTTAACCATTAATACTTAAGAGTCCACAAAATATATAGGCTTCAGTTAAATCCTCACAATTCTGATATTCCATGTTTGCTTTGGGATTGAGTGCTCTCCAGTAGTGAAGTATACATACATGATTACTTCCATCAATTGCCAACCTCAATCCATTTGTATATTTGTAATGGGCAACAGGATTTGACATACATTACGCTTATTTATCATATAGAATTGGTATAGGAATGCAGAATAACTGTTATTATCTTGTGAAAATTTACAAATCAAGATTGACTTCTTGCTTTTGTCTAATTCATATTGACAGTGTGATATTATACAGATGGCTAAACATGTGATTTTATCTACTGCACTTGTCAGGATCGAGATGGATTTGTTATGGGTGAAGGATCAGGTGTATTACTTCTTGAAGAGCTGGAACATGCAAAGGTATAGCATTGCTTGTGAGAGGATTATTACAGCTCAGTAAAGATGAAACTCTTAAAACAAGATGTCTGATGTATTATTAGAATATGAAAAAATCATCTCTAATAATAGCGTCCATTGTCTTTCAATGAGCTTGGCAGAAAAGAGGAGCGAAGATATATGCAGAGTTTCTTGGAGGAAGTTTCAGCTCTGATGCTTACCATTTGACAGAGCCCCATCCTGAAGGTATTTTCTTGATCTATTGAGTTTGAGAAAATAACAGAATGGTGATCATTAAAATAGTGGTGAATATGATATACAGGTACAGGGATTCTTCTCTGCATTGAAAAGGCTCTGAAACAATCAGGTGTGGCAAGAGAAGATGTGAACTATGTTAATGCTCATGCAGCTTCAACCAAATCTGGTGATCTGAGAGAGTACAATGCCTTGATCCAATGTTTTGGTCAGAACCCTCAGGTACATATGCTTCCTTGTATTTGTTGTTTGGACATTGGCTTGTACTTATATTCAAAACGTTTTCTTCATGCATTTTCAAGAACTTTGTTTAGCTGAGTGATGATATTTCATCTTTTCAGCTGAAGGTGAACTCTACAAAATCATTGATTGGCCATTTGTTAGGGGCAGCTGGGGCCGTCGAGGCTGTTGCAACCTTGCAGGTATGGAAGAGAATCTCTTAGAATCTCAAACATTCAGTTTGTATAACTTGCTTCTTAATTGTGGTTGCTGGTTGTTTTGGTTTTTCTTAATGCTTAATTTATTTCTGTAGTGGGTGAGATATTTTAATAAATGGGAAAGGGAAAGTGATTTTCAAGCTTTATATTATACAGCCATCTCATCCCATGTTACTTGCCCAACAAATAATGGATGAGTCGTATTCTACATGCATAACAAGGCATTGATTGTGTATTATGTAGTACCTCGATTACATAATCGCCGAGTGTTCGCCGATTACCCGAGTAATCGCCAGATTTTTAGCAAAACGAGTAAATCCTACTTTTACTCGCGGTTTACTGTAGCAGGTCAGTCGTCGATAAAATGCATTAACTGTAGCAGGTTACACGCAGTTTACTGTAACAGGTTAGGGCATTCGAAATTTGGTCCCATCCTTTCGCTCGAGATTTCCGACCTTTCGCTCCAGCCATGGGCATTCGACATTTTGTCCCGTCCACTACAATCCATTCGCAACCCGACTACAATCCATTCGCAACCCGACCTCGGCTCCGCTCCACGGCACTGTTTCGTCGGCACTGTTCATATGTTTTATTTTTTAATTGTTTCATCGGCACTGTTCACTTCGTATATGTTTAAGTGTCTAAAATATATTTAAACCACATTTTAAATAGCGCAAAAGATATGAGAACTTCATATATTTATTTATTATATATATTTACTATTAGTCTATTATTATATATTATATTTATTATATATATTTACTATTAGTCTATTATTATATATTATATTTATTATATATATTTATTATTATATTTATTTAATATATACTATTATTGTATTTATTATAAATAAATGCAATATAAATTATATTTATTATTAAGATATGCAATGATAATATAAAAATATGTATAAAAATAGCATTTTCTTCAATATATTATATTTTAATACTTTTTAAGTCGCCGAGTATTTGCCGAGTATTTTCCGAATATTTGCCGAGTATTTACCGAGTCAAAAATTTTGGCCTTGCCGAGTACTCTCCGATTCCGAGTATGTAAACTAGTGTGTAGTACCATATCGAATTCATTGGTCATAGACTTATTTTTTGTTTTCCGGAGTGTATCTCTCCAATGTTGTAGCTACCTATATCTCTCCTGTGATATGGTTGTTTAAAATTTCTATTTCTGGTTTTTTAATACTTTTTCTGGGGAAGTGGCCACCTGTTATTTTAATAATAATAATTAATAAATAGTATGTAAACTTTTTTGACCAAAACTGGAAGCCTATTTGAAAGCATGGACGACACGTCAAATGAAGTGCAACTCAAGGTGGCACCAATTCACAAAACCAAGGGCATTGGTGATCCAAACATAAAAAATTCTAAACATATCTTAAAAGTCGAAGAACACAATAATCTTGGTTTTTGTGCCCAGAAATTTTAAGAGCAATATCAGTGAAATCCAAGATGAGGCATATGTACATGCATCAATTGCCTTTGCACCAAATGAGGGGGTATGTTGATCTGGTTGCTTACACTAGCTTGGCATGTGCTCTTTTGCAAAGGATTCTGTGAAGATTCTTTAGTCTTCTTTTCATTTTCTTCAATAGCTTCTTGTTTCCATGAGGACAAGATAGCAAGCTCTAGGCAGGGTTAATTGTTTTCATTTGGCTGCAAAATAGATCACCTTAAAGACTAAGTTAGCAATGACTTGTGTGGACAAGGTGACCAATTGGCATATTTAGAATGGGTCAATGACATACAGAATTTGCTACCAAACCTCTTTGATATATTGGAGGGAGGAGGTGGAGATTGAGCTTGGCCTTGCTTACAACACAAGGGCTAGAGCTCCATTGTCTGGAATCTGATTCTTACAGGTTCTCAAATTCTAGTGTCAGCTTCTCAGTTTTCTTTAAATTTTGTAACATAACATTATGATTAGAAATGGTTGGAATACATTCACTTCATGTAAAATAGAGATGGTGGATTCATGTTTGAAAATTGAATTTTTCCCTTTTTGATAGCTGATATCCACACCAAAAAATATGTTTAAAACATTTTGGCCTTTTAAAAGTTGGGTAGCAAGGTCACTCAACAGTGAAGTGTTCTACATTTTTCTGTGAGGGAAATCCCTTAAATAATAAACATTAGGCAGAATTAGTTTTATTTCACTCTAATTATGCTTTCCATATCTTGTGTGAAGATTTAAGATTCCATTGGAAAATTAGCTTTTCATAGGGGTCCATGGGGACTTGTCATTTGCCCTAGGTCCAGTGTCTTGGACATTTTGGAGATGACAAGATGGGGATGAAAAGGCCCCTGGTGTCCTTGACACTTGAGTAGGGACGTACTTGTGGATCCATCCCTTTTGGGGGGATGTTTGGGGACACCTTGCCATCTAGGCATCCTTGAGTACCCTGGGGATCAACATGTTGAGTAAGAAAAGAGTAGTCATTTATGTTAGAAAACACAAAAAATGAAAAAATAATCCTACCTTAAATCCAAACCTGAAAGAGGGATCCACTTAGGCCCCACATCCTAAAAACTTAAAAAACTGTAGCTTGTGCACTTTTGTAATGACCTAAACAAAAGAACAGGAAAAGAGAGCAAGAGAAAGAGGTTTCGGTTCCCATTTTCATTGATCTTCCCATTTTCAAGTTTCTACTTCAAACTAAATCATTCATGAAGTTGCTTTTTTGTTTTTAATTAAATTTCTATAAATACTAAATATTAGATAATGGTTAATAGGATGCTTGGCTTCTTCACCTCGTGTAGCTTGAATTTGTAAAAACATAAGGAAACTCCATGTGTTTGTAGCATCTAGTGCTTTTTTTAATGTTTTAGTTGCAACGTGTTGATCAAATAAATGTCTTAGAAGTCTTAGATAACTCAAAGGAGGATTGCAATGTGTATCTTTTTTTCTCTACATCTTATGTAACCTAAAGAAAAAAAACAAATGGAAAATCCATGTGGTTGTAGCAACTAGTATTTTTAAAAATATTTTGGTTGCAATGGGTTATATAAATAGAGTTTTAGGAGTCTTAGATATCTCCAGGGAGGATTATAAATTCTGTGTGTCCTCCTTTGGCACCTCATGCAACTTGAAACAAGAAAAATAGAAGGAAAATCTGTGTGTTTGTAGCAAGTAGTGGTTGTTTTTAATTTTTAGTTGCAATTCTCCAATCAAATGTTTTAGTAGTTGTAGATAACTTAAAGGAGGATTGCAACTTTTGTGTATCCTCTACTTTGGCGCCTCATATGATCTGCAGTAAAAATAAACAAAAGGAAAATCCTTGTGTTTGGAGCAACTAGTGATTGATTTTATTTTTTTGGTTGCATTTGGATGGTCAAATAATGTCTTAGGAGTCTTAGATAACTCAACAAAGGATTGCAACTTCTTTGCATCCTTAGCTTCTTTACCTCGTGTGACTTGAAATAAGAAAAATAAATGAAAATCCTTGTTTATATCAACTATTGGTTGTTTTATACATTTTGTTTGCAATTGGCTAATCAAATAATGTCTTAGGAGTCTTAGATAACTTCAAGAAGGATTGCAAATTCTGTCTCTCTTCTTCTGCACTGCATCTTGAAATAAGAAAATTAGAAGAAAAATTGTTGTGTAGAACTAGGAATCGAGTGTTGAGTCCTTATTTTATTTAGTAAATAGTAAATTTTACCTTGTTTTTGCAGCTCAAGTATGAGTTCCTTTAGTTTAATGGATAATGAGAGGTTTAACATGTTGGGGAATCTAGAAATCAGTAGTGGAAGTGGTGGAGGGAAAGGGCAGCCAAAGGTAGCACTCAAAGTGGTGGTTCAGTTGGGAGTATCAAGCTGTTGGAAAAGTATACCAAAGGTCTATTCAATAATAATGCCTCTCGCTAGGGAAATTTCCAACAAGAATAGATTTCAACAAAGTAGTTAATGTAGTGGGACTCACTTATGGAAATGCCATTTTGCTCCCCTAAATACCATGGAAATATTACTACAGTGAATGTACACCTCTTATACATCTTTACTAACCGTATTTCTTGCATCAAGTATTGTAGAGCCTAAAGGGAAAGGTGAAGTCACGGATTCTTATGCATCTTTGCTCATTATATTTCTTGCATCGAGTATAGTAAAGTCTAAAGGGAAAGGTAAGGCAACAGGTTCAGCTCCAAACTTGGTGGTAGATATGTATAATGTTTAGGCTAGAGGTGAGACAATTGATGCTGTTGGCAAATTCTTCTTTGCCAATAGCATTCCATTCCATGTTGCTATAGTGTCCCTCCTACTACTACTTCAAAATCAGGCAAAACTGGTCTATGTTTTTTTCAAATCATCTTTGCACATGTTTTTGTCCATGCTGATCAGACTTGATAATTCCAAAGAACATTGTGGTTAGCTATTGTTGGGTTTGAATTGTGTCTTGAGTTTTAAAATTGGGACAAACAAGGTTTGAACTTGATGAGATTATAAACTTGTTTGAAGTTTGTGATAGGTTTTGGTTCATTTATCAAATTTAAATCCCTATTGGGTTCAAATCTTGGGCTAATAAGGAATTGGAGCCAAATGTACCAAAAAAAGTTGGTTAGTTTATATCTTAACCTAAATTCAAACATTGAGGTTGAAATCTAGTTCAAATTTGGTTTGTAGTTGGTGTACAATGTCTATTATTATGTTTTGATAATATTGGTTATCCAACTATGTATTAATTGGTTGTCGGCTTCGGGTAGTTATAAACGTTGATTGGTTCACGGTTGTGTTCTTCTTGGCAACCATTGGGTCCTTTAAATACATTGTGTATCGTCAAGGAGATTAGTATGATCTAGTCGGATCGACTTTGATCCTTGGTTGACCACCTCTGGTCTTCTTTTGTAATAATTTCATGTGTAAATAAAGATATATTTTACTCATGTATCTGGTATGCATTATCATCTCTATTATTAATTCATGTATTTAATTTATTAGATAGAGTAAGTAGTAAACATTTGGTACTGTTGCCTCAAGGAAATCGGGTCAGATTTGAGAGATTCATGCCCTTAGACTCCAATAAAGGTAGGAAGAGACCACAATGTGGTCGAGATCAAGAGGTCAAGCGATCTTTAAGGATCATCAAACAAAGAGAACAAAGGAGATGATTGAAGGGTGAAGTTGAAGAAGGCGAGGGATTTTTGATTGAAAGCCCAAGTCCACCCAAGAGTAAAAGCCGAAGTGTAAGAAGAATCGATAGTCGGGAAGAAAAGAAAAATTTCATGGCAGAACACACAAAGGGTGAGCGGGAAGAAATAGCACATCATCTACCACTCCTCGACGAAGTGCACACCGACATCACCGACCAAGTGGGAGAATCGTCCATACCATCAATGTTGGAGGAAGGGGAAGGCAAGGGACAACCTATCAACCTCACCGTCAGAGAACCATTTGTACTATCAAAGTTGGCCAAAGGGGATGGCGAGGGAGAATCTACCGATGGTCTGATAGAGATGTACGAGAACACCATATGCCATATTGAAGACTTGATACTCACAAAAGAGCTAAACATTGGAAGATCAGAGCCAATAATGCCAGGACGAATGGAGCATCGAAAGGACCTTGAAGGCAACCTGAGGGTGACGAATGCTAAAGAGGGACGAGTGAAGGATTTTGATGTGTTCATGGGTGCAAGGAAAGCACTGAAACGTATAAATCAAAACTCTCCAATCAAGTTATCATCACAGAGGGTGCGATTGAAAGGCAAGATGGTGACTCCCCCAACATGTGCAAATGTAGAATGGCAGAAACTTCCAAAGTTCACTGGGAATGGGTTGAAGTGCCCTATGAGGTATTGCAAGACATGTGAGACAATTTGGGTAGCAAACGGTCAAGATGATAGAGCATATCGGTTGAGAGCATTCCTAGCAATGCTACGGGGCATTGTGATAGATTAGTTTACAGAATTTGATGCACAATCCATAGCCTTATGGTATGCACTAAAGAAATCATTCAAGGCAAAATTTAAATTGTTGTGGGATTACAACGAGATCGTAGAAAAGATATACAAAACAAAGCAAGGCATACATGAGAAAGTATGATCCTATAATCGTAATCAAAGAACTATTGGTGAAATTGGAAAACCAGTCGATCGATGGACAAAAGAAAAGATGGTTCATCAAAGAATTGATCCCTTCGTTGCAGAAGAAAATGAAATTCGTGCCTCTGTCATTGTACACCGATGCCTACAATCAAGCAATGGACATAGAGAGTGAAGACAAGGCATCCTCTTGAGGGAAGTAGAGGACGGAAGACGATGAGAGCACTGAACACAACAACAATAGAGAATCAAAGAAGGTTCAAGCTCTATAGAAAGATATGATGAGGATGATGAAGGACCTCAAGGCCGAGAAAGAAAGTACAAAGGAGAGAAAAGAATTACGATGTATCGACTACAAAGTTGAAGGTCACACTAAAAGTAAACTATCCTAAAAAGATGTTCAGTGAGATTTTTCAAGTTATGGGTCATTCAATAAAGGAGTGCCCATACAATTTGAAGACCAAGAGTACACAAGTACTCTTTACATAGGGAGAGGAATCCACTCCATCGAAGCCAAAAAATGCATCTCTAGGCGGTTATTGAAATCAAAGAGGAGGACAAAGACAAATACAATATGACCCCAAAGGATGCCCTATCATACAATGCTAACAATGTAGCGAATGGGGACACTTTGCGAGATATTGCCAAAACAAGCAAGAAAAAGTGCATTTATTGTGTAAATGGTGTGGATTTGGAAACCATGAAGACATTGGATGTTTGAAGAAAAAAGGCTATTGTCAACATGATTGATGTAAGGCATAATGAAGTATTGGCCATTACTCATGCTCAAGCAAAGAAGGCTATGTACTTGGACCACATACAAAAAAAGAAAGGCTTCGTGAAGAAAGGGCCAAAGTGGAGAATGCTATGGATAACAAATGACACCACTCAAATGCAAATGCAAGTATGGTAGCAAATCAATTAAAATTTGAGAAAAATATTGCATGACAAGTACTTCAAGCTACTATACCAGTTAAACTAGTGGATTTATTACAAAGTATTCTTGAAATTTGAAATTCTATTGTATCGGGGGAGAATGAAATAGTGCATGCTATGACCCAATTGGAATCTGGTGAGAATGAAGAACCAATAATTGATCATCCGCTATCGGGTGACCAAGTGATTGATCCAATGTTACTGGTAGTTAACATGACAAAGAAACCAACGGTGGTGAATATGGAGATCCTTGGAAGGAATCTCACCAATACAATTGTTGATGGTGGGTCTCGTGTGAATGTACTTTCAGAAGTCACTTGGAGATTTCTTGGAAAGCCAACCATTTGGTTGCCAAATTTTCAACTAGTGGGTGTAGATCAATAAAGTATTAAGGTACTTGGAGTTTTAATGGGAAAAAAGCTATGTTACACGGTGACGTGTCCCTTGTCCTAGAAGCGGCTGTCCCTGTCCCCAGCCGTCCTCGGGATAGGGGGATGCAAAGGGGACATCCCCTTGCCATCCTTGAACCAAGCAAATCAATAGGAAATAGCCCAAAACGTCCCTGTCTGTTTAGGGACGAATGGGGGATGTCGGGGATGTCCCTTGCTGTCTTGAGGATGGCTAGCCGTCCCCAAATGGACGGGGACACTTCAGCAGCAAAAGTAACATAAAAAACTAATGCTTTTATGGTTCTTTGATGCAGATTTGCATATATTTTGTGTGTATGTTACTATATATTTTTTGTTTGTATCTGTTTGTCTCAGATTTGCATATATTTTGTGTGTATGGTACTATATATTTTTTGTGTATGTTACTGTATTCCTTGTGTGTCTTCAGTGTGTGAATAGCTTTCTACCCTGCTTTTCTATCCAAAAGCCATTGTAGTCCTTTGAAGAATGTTATAGGCCTAAGAAATTTGAGGTTTCCCTATTGCATGCCTGTTTGTTGGAGCTCTTTTGGATAAAATGCCTGTGCATTTTTAGTTCCCACTGTTAGGAAGCATACTTCTCGATCCATCTTCAAGGTAATTTTCTTTGTGTGTAAAGATTAGTTTGAATAATTGAGAAGCATCAACATCCAAGGGTAAGAAGTTATGTACTCTACCTAAAAGATTTGCACTATTGGGGTTTTCTTGTTTTTGTTACTTTTGAACCATGGTTTTATTGATGTTTGAGTCTACTGTTATAATGCTTTATTGAAATTTATTATGCTGTTATACTACTGCTCTCATGATTTATTTACATATTGATATTGTTGTTATTAGTTATTGACATATCTCTCTCTTTCCCTCTCTCTCTATAATATATTAATAAATTTTGAAAAATTCTCACACACACACACACACACATATATATAAATTTGTATATTGTTGTCCCCTAATGTCCCCAAAAAATGCCCCCCTAGGGGACGTCTCAAAAATGTGTCCCTTGCTGTTCCCTCGTCCCCATCCCCGAAATGCTGTGGAACATAGGAAAAAAGGTAATTATTGGAACTCAAGCATTTTTGTTGAATTTTGTGGTCGTTTCATTAAGGAAGAATGTGCACAATGCATTGTTAGGTCAGGGTTGGTTGGTAGTGTTAAGGACAAAGTCCACGAGTTCTCAAATGTTCCTCCACTTTCATCCACTTGAGTCACTTTCAATCAACACTTGTGGAAGCGTGGTGTCTTCTAAATCAAGGATCCACCTTTGGTTTGTAACATACTCCTTGCCATTTCTATAAGATTAATAATCACACCAATTGTACATTTCTTATTCTTGATTGTCATCAACAAAGGTGGAAATCACAGCAAGTGAAAGTTCAAAAGGTAAGTTTAAATTATTTGTTTCAATGGGAAAGACTGGTAAAAAGTCGAAGAAAGAAACTTCAAATTTAAAGTGTGAAAAAGACAGTTTGAAAGATGAATTGGTGAAGCTAAAAAAGTGTAATTCAGAATTGATAGATAAGATAAAGGAGTTTTCAAAAGAAAGGTGTGATTATTTGTGTGAGAATGAAAATCTAGAAAAAGAATTAGAAAAAATGAAAAAGAAAAATGAAGAGGTAGAAGGTAGATTTGAAGCTGTCAAGAAAAAGAATGAAGATCTAGAAGGAAAGCTAAAGTTGCTTGAGAAACAAATT
>VDFB02201294.1:0-10450 GCA_007258455.2 Sequoia sempervirens | reverse complement strand
TCATCTCCTCTTTGTTGACAGTCACATTAGCGTTGTTGTCCCACTATCTTCATCACCTTTGTAGTTTGTTCTATATCAGTCTTCACAGAATCTTGGATTGACATCATCGCCTTTCGATATGTGGACATGTGAGCAGTCTTCAGAGGCACACATCATCTGGATTTAGATTCTAGAATCACCCAATCTTTTGGATAGGCTCTCCAATCACCAGTGGATCCTTTTCTTCTTAAGGGGAGAAATGTTGTTTGCAGGCAGTGGATCATATTTTGTCTTTAGGCGTTCATCATTAGCATGGGAGCTCTTTCTTTTTTTGGGGGATTCATATCCTCATTTACTCTCTCCTATCGGGGGGACATCTATTGTACTTGCATGATAGAAGCAATCCTTGGGGGTCACATTGAGTCCTTCTATCCTTCTTTCTCTAGTACAGTCATTTATTTTTCTCTCTTTTGGAGAGAAATTTTTCCCATGAGGTTTTCTCCTTTTCTCTAGTTATGAGAGATTTCAGTTGTTTGTTCATGGGTACCTCATCAGGCCTTGTAGTCGAGACACATTCTGCATTCATTTAGTTTCCTTTATCGGTAGTTTAGTTTCTCCCTAAGTTGATCTTAAGGGGGAGTGTTGGAGTAAACAAGTCATTATCTAATAATTAATTAATCATCAATTAATTATTAGAGGCTCTTTTACTTTAGTTCACTTAAGCTAAACATAGGAGATGATGTTTAATCTTTAGTTTGATTCTTATTATTAGATTGGACTAAATTTAGAACAAGTTGTCTCATTGCATGAGATTATGACACTTGTCTCTATCTTGTTAATCCACATGTAGGGTTTTCTTGTGCTTTGCTTATATAAGCATGCAAATTCATTTGTAAGATTAATCCAAGTAACATGGTTTAATCCAAGTTATTTGCATCAATAATAATTCTCAGGTTATTGAGCATAACCTCGCTTTGTCAATCTTCTTTATTGTGATAGGTAATTGCTTGCAGGTGTTTTATGGGAGTTGTGGGTTGAATCAGTCAATTCCAACAAATTTGACACCATGAAACACTTCTAGTCTTTTCTTTTTCCCTTGTTAAAAACCATCCTCTCAAGAGGGCAATGAGAAGGCACTTGAAATCCTCAGGTTCCCTCAATGAGTTAGTTAGCATCAAATTATGCGTTATTGAGCATCAACCTACATAAAAAATTATCTTTGAATTCCTTGTACATCATTAGCAACTCTTTGTACACCAAGCTTACATCCTCCATAAACATAGACACTTTGTACCATCCTCCTTACTAGACGACATCACATAAGTATCACCCATCACCACCATGTATAAAAATTGAGAAGGGAGAAAGAGGCATGAGAGCCAAAGCTTAAGCTCCATTTTGGGCACCACCTATGATAGTTTAGAGACAAACTCTTCACTTGTCAAGGCTTTATAGTGCATGGATCTAGAAGCCAAAAAAAATTATAGAGTGTAAAACACTCTTCATGAAACCAAATGTCATGTTCTTAGGTCAATGAAATGTGGAGCAAATGTGCTTATAAAAAACCCTCCCCTTTAATAGGGATCTTTGAGCTTTCATGAATGACACCAACAAACCATTCCAAGACTTAGGACACCAAACTAAAGCTAGTTGTAGTCCAACCCTACCAAAAACCACAACCAATACTTACAAGAACTTGAGATACCAAAAATCTAAAGACTGGGCTACACCAAACACAAACATAAACATATATATCCATTACAAGAACCTTTTACACATACTTCAATTCTATATGTGCCAAGTAGTACACAACAAACAATCATTAACACTCCTCTAATCTTTAAAGCATACTACCTCCAATTTATATTAATTATGAATACAACAATTAAAAAAATGACAATCAGAAAATAAGAAGCCAGTATACAACTTTACGAAATTTGCCGCTAAAAGAAATAGATTTAAAAAATAAATAAAATATCTCAACTATTAATTATATTTTAACAAGAAAATTTTCAAAAAAAGATTATTGCATTTTTCTCTCTCTATTAGACCCATGATAATTTAAGACCTAAATTCTTATTTATTCTTGCTTTGTGCTTTTTATAATGTATAATATTTAAAGAAAAGAAAAAATCTTTTAGAAAAATAATTCAAAGTTTTAACCTCCTCTAAAAAAGATTATCTACTTATATGAAACCTTAAAACTTTAGATAAATCCACTTACAAAAGTAAATCAATAATAAAAAGTATAATGTTTGGAAACCACGGTCCATTAAAATTGTTGCAAGCTTTTGGATTCAATTGTGCATGTTTTTGTGTTGACGTTTCACATCACACTTAGCAATTCATTAGGATCCGAAAGGTTGACACAAAAACATACAAAGATGAATCAAAAACTTGCAACAAATATAATACCTTTTATATAAAATATGTATATAATCCTCAATTATTAACATTGGCCACATGCTGCACGTTTCTAGGGGCTTTGGGCATTTAAGTATTACTTCGAGAAATATCAACCTCAACACAATTTATTCATGGCTGTCGTGTAGCTTATAAGTCAAATAGCAGTCAATTCATGGGAGGCCAATTGCCTTCTCTATACATTTTTTATTTGATTTAGGTAAGATGCCTCACTCACTCACTCAAACTTGTCTAAATTCATTTTTAATGGGAATGTTCTATGTATATTTTCAATAAAAATACCTAAACACGGCCTTAAAATTTAAATCCTGGTGTAAACAAATTTAGGCTAGACTCCCGCGGCAACAACCAGACTCGATGCCTCAACATGCTACAGAACGTGTACATGCAAAACACGTGTTTTTTGTGACAGGCATGATATAGTTTACTAAGTGAGCACACTTATCCCTTAAACGCCCAAATTACAAACCCAGGGTACAAACTAATCATAGAATTAGCCGGTAAGCATTGACTATAAAAGCAGTGTCAAGGGGCCATCTGATACATCTCTCTCCTCTCGAAATTCACTTGTATTTTGAACATTGGCTTAGCAATCCATGCTTATTTTTGGATAATTATTGATATCAAAATCTCAACATTTCGAGTAATTAGTATCAATTCAGGACTTGAAATTCAGCCCCGGTCTCTTAGTTGTGGAGGGTAAATTGGTTTTGTGTACTTTTTCACTGAGTTATATCCGTTTGGATCTTTCTAAATGGGTGTTAAGGAGGACTTGGAAAAAGGGTGTAATGATGGGCATTTGAAAGAGGCTCTCCTGCACAAGCCAAGGAGCCATGGAAGTAAACATAAAAGTAATGGCAGAAAGATTTCAGATGCTCAAAACTTCCAAGGAAGCATTGTAATTGCTCTTTTCTGTACTGCAATTGTAGCCCTGGGGCCGGTGGAGTTTGGATTCTGTGTAAGTATATATGATTATATACATACTATGCTCTGTAATTGACTATGATGCTCTTGTGTTGGTAGTTAAACTTAATTAGTCTTGTTGTTCCTGCAAAAAGAGAAAATGGGTGATTGGTCCGGGTCTACATTTGTTCAATGGGTTCGTGCTTCTCTTGCTTTAAGCTTCTTGTATCTGGATAGACCTGCATTGTAATGAATTTTAGTACTACCGTGTACCTCAGCTGGTTGAGGGCTAGAAATTGATGGTAATGATGTTCCCCATATTGCAGAATGGATATTCATCCCCTACTCAAGAAAAGATTATGGATGATCTCAGCCTCTCTGTGTCTCAGGTGTTGTGCAGTGTACATTTACTTCTGTTTGATCTATTTTGGATAGAGGTTGTATTTATGAGGCCTAATGTCCCTGTTTTGAAACAGTTTTCTTTGTTTGGTTCATTATCAAATGTCGGTGCAATGGTTGGGGCTATAGTCAGTGGGCATATTGCTGATTTCATTGGGCGTAAAGGGGTAAGTGGTGTAAAGATTTTGTGTTGATATTAGTGTAATTTATGTTCAGAATATATAGAACTAACATATATATATATACACCCTGCACGGAAAGCTTGACTTACGATTTAAATGGGGTGTCCTGTGTACTTTTGGTGGGGGCCTATTCTCATTTGTTTTAAATGTGATTTGGTGATGGATTATCTGCTTTTGCACGCAGGCTTTGATAGTGGCTGCAATTCCTAATATTACTGGCTGGGCTATCATCTCTTTCTCACAGGTATGTTGCTCTCCCCTTATTCCATGCCCTACTAAGTATGATGAACACAACAACTTCTCCTTTAGTCTTTAATCAGTTGGTACTTGGTAGACAATATTTTGAAATCTGAAATGGAGGACTCAAACCTCTTCAACTGAGAATCAAATCCATTGGTTGATAATTTGAAATTGATATTCAACTGAGAATCAATATCCATTAGTTGAGAATTTGAGATTGATATGACGGTCCTTTAGTTGGCATGACAAGGCAGGAGAGAAAACCAGGTATGGATTTCGATGTTCTTAATTAATTTGTTTTAGTTGGCTGTGCTGTTGCACTTGCAGGATGCTTCATCCCTTTATCTGGGAAGGTTATTGACCGGCTTTGGAGTGGGCGTTATCTCATTCACAGTAAGTTGGCCTTCTTTCAAAGCCAACAAAGCTCGATCCCTTTATATGAGAGCTCTGTGCTTACTTAAAAGGATCTGCAAAGATGCATTTGCATCGAAATAATATATTTTAGTCTCTGACGTCTTCTAATGGGCATGATTGTGATAGGTGCCTGTGTACATAGCAGAAATAGCTCCCAAGCACCTGCGTGGTGACCTTGGAGCAGCAAATCAGGTAATTTTTCAGACTTTTTTTTAAGTTCTACCAATTTGGTCCAAAGTTAAAGCTAGATTGATTTATGATTACATGAAAATTTGAAATTTAAAATTTCAGATCATAATAACTGACTTTTTTCGCAACAGCTTTCTGTCACAATTGGTATTATTCTGGCTTACTTATTTGGGCTGTTCTTTGATTGGAGGGATCTTGCCATTGCAGGTTAGTTGTATGCTCCTTTTTTGGGGGGAATTTTGAACTTGTTTCTGAAAACTTTTTTTTTTTCATTTAACTGTATGTATAAACAGTTTGATTAAGCATTTCAGGGCAAACATTCGAACAGTTTTTACACATGATTGACCATCTTCACTCTTCCCACCTTGCTTTCTGTGCTTGTGTACACAATGTTATTATTATTTTCACATTTCTTAACAATTAAGCCTTCATTAATATTCATGCCTGTCATTGTGATGTGGTTTGTGCAGGAGTAGTTCCTTGTTGTCTTCTGGTTCTTGGGTTATTCTTCATCCCAGAATCTCCAAGATGGCTGGTGAGTTTTTAAGTTGCGAATTTTATGCTCATTAGATGGTTTTATCACCATTTTTGATATATATTGTATACCTAACTGGTTTGTGCTAGGCAAAAACTTAATTTTGATAACCCACGATGATTTGAAATTTAAATGCAGGCAAAGATTGGTAATAAAAATTTTGAAGCTGCATTGCAAGTTCTCCGAGGCTCCAAGGCTGATGTTTCCTTGGAAGCAATTGAAATCAGGGTAACGTGTTGAATCAGTTGTTTTGTCCCATTTTTAACCTATCTTGGACTATTTATCTCACATTTTTTATGTACTGGACCTATTGTTTGCTCACATTTTTATCTATCCACATCATCTACATGTTTGTCTCATTTTCTTCTTTATTCATTTAAGATATTTGACGGTTATGAGTTTCTATGTCCTGCTCTGTTCCAGATGCATTTAACTGCTTTAGTCATGATATCTATTTTACATAGAATCTGCAGCATCTGAATACTTTGCATTTAAGTAACACAACTGGAAGGAATACCAATTCGGCATCAATACGATATTTCTAATTAATTGGATTGTTTTCTGCATTTTTTGCAGAGTGCTGTGGAGATGGGAAGTCAGCAACCAAAAATAAACTTTTCTGAAATTTTAGAACGAAGATATGCAATGCCTCTCTCTGTAAGTTATATGGCTGCCCTGTTTAGGAACAGAATAGCAGGCTTGTATCATTTCATGCCCTGTTGAATTTCCATGACTATATTTTTCTGTTAGTAACAGTATGGGGCCTGTAACAATGGAGGATGAATTTTAATGAGCAGATTGGCATTGGGCTGCTGCTTCTACAACAATTAAGTGGAATTAACGGCATTATGTTCTACAGCAGTTCCATTTTTAAGTCTGCCGGTGAGTTCTACTGTCAACGCTAGTTGTCATAAGAATAGGGTACTTAGGGTCTGAACACAGGTAGCCCCTTTGACAAAGAAAAAATGCAAAATATATTTTTGTAATACGGACGTGCAAATTCAATAGTGAGCCAAACGTAGAGAGCTTACAGATTTTTCAAAGTTTTATGTCCTAAACCAACAACTGATTCCTATAACTTATATGGCTTTTAGTTTCATCTTCTGCGTTACAAGTTCTCCTCAATACCTGTACTTATTCCAAACTCATTATATCTTATTTGAACTAAACAGGAATTTCATCTGGTAATGCTGCTACCCTTGGACTTGGTGCTGTTCAGGTTATTCCCCTATCCCAGCAGCACACTTACAAGTAAAATGGTTTCAAAAGAACAAGAGTGTAATATTTCTATAAGTCTTGTTGATGGAATGCTGTCTGAAGAATTTGTAATTGTTGGTGCATAGGTTGTTATGACTGCAGTCACTGCAGGGTTGATTGACAGAGTTGGCAGACGTCTCCTCCTTATGGTAAGTAAATCACCCATTCTTCCCATAGATATTCTAATTATAGAAAAGTGTAGGAAAGTTGTAAACATGCTATTCATGAAAATATCTCATACGTATTCCTATTTACATAATCAGGTATCATCTGGAGGAATGGCTATCTGTCTTTTCCTAGTTGGGGCTGCATTCTATACTAAGGTAGTCAAATAATCTTGAGATGTTTTCTTTAAAACTTATATATATATGTTATTAGGGTGTTGGAGTGGAATGGATATAAAAATCAAAATAGATGCCTATTAAGAAGTTGAAATGCATGTCAACATTCCTCCAGATTCAATGATAACTAGCAGCAATAATAAGATTGAGTTCTTAATGTAGTATTGCACTTCTCAGGGCCACCTGTCAGGAGACCAACATCTTGGAACATTCATCAGTGTTTTGACCTTGACAAGTGTGTTGGTAAGCTCATACCTCAGCTACTAGTTGACTGCTTGCAATTGCACCTTGTGCACTCATATCAATACATGTCCTTTATGTAGTTGTCTGACTGACTGTCTCAATACAGGGCTACATCATCTCCTTCTCACTTGGTATTGGGGCTATCCCTTGGATTATAATGTCTGAGGTAACTTCATCACATCTTTGTCAGCATGGAAGCCAAAACAAGTTTCACATATAAGCTATTCTTTCTTCCGTGGATGTAGAATATTTTATTTTCTTACATCTAGAAAAGTATAGGTACAGAAAAAATCCTCTCAGGTGGCTGGGTAATAGAATTAGTTGATGCTCCTTACACGAACTTACAGATGACTGCTTCTAAGGAGAAAGCAACTATTTAAAAATTTTGTCACGTGCTGCAGATACTTCCAGTTAATGTTAAGGGATTGGCTGGTAGTGTAGCAACATTGGCAAACTGGTCATCTTCTTGGCTGGTGACCATGACTATAAATTTACTTCTACAGTGGAGCCCTGCAGGTAGTTTGGTTGCAGTCATTGTTATTAAATGTATTTATATGTCCAAGCTGGATTTACACTCTTTCTTTCAATAGTTAATTGTCTGAGAGATTAGTATCTTACTGCAGGAACATTCTTGCTTTATGCCATCATATGCTTTTTCACTACAATCTTTGTGGTACTTTTTGTGCCTGAAACTAAAGGGCGGACTCTAGAGGAAATTGAGGCATCATTTAAATGAGCTGAACTAGGAAAAAGTTCTTACATGCTCATTCTACATATGCCTGCAATTATTTGGTATCACATATGCACTTTTATGCCTAGAGAATATAAGATCATGAAGCTAGGTTAAGGATGCGATCCATATGAAGTGTAGATTCTCTGAGATTACTATAGACCCATTTTGCATGGGAAGAGCTTGACAATTGTGGCTATGACCTCTGCAACTTATCTTCAGGTTGCAATTATATTATTCCTTAATGGTAGCTCTTCGTTGAAGTCTCTCGCTGCAATGAATATCCCCAAGAAAGTTTGTGTTGTTTCACGCTTCACTTGCAAGTATTAATGCAGGAATGTCACAGAAATTCATAATTGAGAATTGGGGAAGGGGTACAACCGTACAATTCAATCAAATCACTCAATCCATTCAGATGTTAGTACTGTATTCATCATCCATTGATGATGAGTATAGTTTCTTGTAATCTGTAACAATATTGCATCTATATTACAAAAAAATATCCTCAGAAATTTTATGAGATTGTAATTAAATTACAATTTTTTCATTTCCCATTTGCAGCCCTATTTATTTTATCTCGGCCTCTTGTATGTGCTCATCTTCTACTATGGTTTCCACTTTGTTGGATTGATCATGTTGCCAGAATGGATTGGTATAGATTTGTAAATTTGGGAGAGCAATGGGATGCTTGCCCATAGTTGGATCCTTCCACACATTAAATATTGGATTTATGCTCTAGGCCTAAACATTTTTGTGTATCATGCCCGTTGGACTCTATGATACAAAAATCTTCTGAATCAAATCCTTTAAGTGGATCCATGTGGCAATGAATAAACGTATCTAGGGTATATTCTCTTAATAAATAGGGAAATAATTTAGGAAATAAATGATTATGGCATACATAAAGTCCAAACAAATTGGATTGAATGAGGGCCCCCCTTACCACTATACATCTCGAAAAATGGAGCCATAAAATCTATCGGGATGGATATGCCAAAATATCATAAGCAAGAAGAAGATTATGATTTAATTCATGGATGATACCCTTCTATGCACTTAAAGGTAAGGCATTAACTCTATTTTGAATTTCATCAAACCTTTTTTTCATGCTAACCAAGGGTAGATTGTGTTATGGTGGAAGAATGAGTGGATGAAATATCATGGGAGTAGAAATAGGGAAAGTGGAGCATGCAAGTGCAAAGATTGGAGATTAGTTTTGCGAGGGAAGAATAGATGAGGAGGATTGAGAATGGGGAGTTTGAGGAGCATCATTAAGAAGACACGATTCATTCATAATTTGGCCTATGCCTTTAAATATCTTTATTCCATAAGATTTAGACATGAGCATGGCCTAAAGAGCATCTACCAGCTTTGAAGGATTAGACCCATCATTGTGCTTTATAACATCATCCCTAAGCATTTGTAACCTAGTGTAAATGTTCATCTCCATATGATTTCCCACATTAGCAAGATGAGCTTCATAATTAAAATTTTATTTACTTAGATGAAAATATGTATTCATATTTTGATCATTTCAAGCATAGGGGCTTCAATTTAATCCATAGTCATTGTAGGGTTGATTCTAGGACTTCTCCTAACCGAGATATAAGATCTTGGTATATGTTTTGTCATACAACCTCATAAGATTGATCAAAAGAGAGGAAAAGTAAGAAGAACACACAAATGTGACTTGAACTAAAGATGAAAAATATACAAAAATATTGAATATAAATATTAAAAATTAAAATGGAAGGTCAAAACCTAGGATAACACACTAGAGGGGTTTAGAATGTCAAGGTTCACCAAAATATAGACGAAATAAAGACTTCTACAAATATCTGCAATCTAATCAAGAAATAAATCATATTGTACAATTAAATCCTACATATATAGGATTTGAAATTGATAATTGTAAAAATAAGTCAAAGAGTTGGGATCACTTTGCTCTTTTGTTGAATTGGAGTTGTTAATGTGGATGATGTTGTGTAATGTCTTTGACAATAATAGTTAAAAATTTAGAACTTTATCTTTGTTGTAGACTATGCCACAAGCCTACCTCTAACCTTTACCTTGTTTCATAATGCAAACATGTATGATTTAATTTGGGGATGACAAGATTTTTTTTATATGGTCACAATTTTGTCCTATACGATTACAATCTTTTAAAACCTATGCAATTGGGGAGATATGTGTTTTTTCCTATGCCATCACAATATTTTGAAACCTATGTACTTGTGAAGATATATTTTTTGGACTAATGTGGCACTAATAAGCACCTTTGAGGGTTTTCTATACAGGTTGAAGTATGAAATTTCCAACTCCAAATCCAAACCCTAGTGTGAATTTCACAAGATTTGGAGACACATAAGTCACACTATGTAAAATGTCTAGATGTAGTATCTATCAATGAAAGATGCAATTCATGAATATTGCTATTTGACAAGGTTTTTAATGTGATTCAATATGATTCCCAATCTCTTCAATGACCTAGATGGATTTCTAGTGTACTAGGTCTTTTTTCTTACTTGTATGACATCCTAGTTGCTTGACTTGAATATTTTTGCATGTGAGTCAATAGGGACTACCCAATTTGGAAAAAAGGTAAGCTTAGGAT
>VDFB02201293.1:0-22713 GCA_007258455.2 Sequoia sempervirens | reverse complement strand
TCTCTCAAGCCTCTCCCTCCTCCCCCCTCCCCCTGCCTCCCCTTAATCTCTCTCCCACTCCCCCCCTCTCTCTCTCAAGTCTCTCCCTCCTACGCCCTCTCCCCCTCTCCCCTCTACCCTTAATCCTTGTACACCCCCTACGCTTTATCTCTCTCCCACTCCCCCCCTCTCTCTAAAAAGTCTATCCCTCCTACCCATCCTCCCTCTCGAGCTCCTCTACCCTTAACCCTTAAACCCTAGGACCCCCTACCCTTTATCTCTCTCCCACTCACCCCCCTCTCTTTCTAAAGGATTAAATTTGATGGTTGAATTTACCTGTCAACAAATTTTTTAATTACGGTTATCTATTGAAGCGTGCCCTTAAAACATTATGATATACCTTAGTGTATGTAAAATTATATATAAATCAAACATATATATAATTATAATTCTATATAAATTTTCACAGTTTATCCAAAATATCTCCTTTTACAATCTTCTTAAAATTTTGATTGTATTTTATAGCAAAAATCTTTAAATACGGTCATATGGCCATCAAATTTAAGTTCTCATTTAAAAACATATGTATATTAATATTAAAATTAGGGTGTTCGACCGAACATTCTTGGAATGTTCGGTCGAACCCATTTAATAAAGTTTTTTTAATTGCATGTTATGGTGGTTCGGTCGAACTATGGTTCGGTCGAACCCTAGTTCGACCGAACCTTTCCAAGATGTTCGACCGAACACATATTCGGTCGAACCCCTCTTTTTTCACCCTTGCTTCCTAAGGCACCAGAATTGTTGAAAATTTTGCGTTTCGAAGCTCAATTTCAGAATGAAAATGGAGAAGATCTCAAAAACCCAACTAGTATTGGGTTCCCCTCAAAACGAGCTATCCAACGAATATAATTTTAGTATGTTTTGATTATATTATCTATCTATTTTTAAGTTTTATTAAATATAGGTTTTTCACCGAAAACAAAACTCTCTATTCCGCGACAAGTGGAAAATAGAAGATTATCAAAAAAAAAATTTAAAAATATGAGTGCAACAGATATTGGAGTCCTTGATCCAACTTAAAAAAAAAATTTTTGATACATAAAGAAAAGTTATGCTATAATGGTCGCTATGTCTGAATTGTCATTTGATTGACTTCAAACTTGATTAAAGAAAAAATATTCAATAAAAACTATCTAACCAAGTGGAAGCACTAGATATCTGGAGTTAAATCTAAATTTGAAAGAATTGGAATTTTATCCTTCATGGAAAAAAATTTATGTGTTATACGATGTGTGTCACTTTTTAAAAATGTTCGTTTTTGAAAAAAAATTTTTGTGGGAGATGGAAAAGAAGTGCAATCCCTGATTCCAAAAATTGAAAAAATATTTTTAGAATCTACAGACAAAATATGACAAGACTCTAGTTTACATCATCTTCAAATTCCTTACGGTTCAATCGCTATAGGTTCCCGAATGTGGAGATTGTGTTAAAAAAAAAAATATCAGTGTCCAGTTAGGCTAAAAAGTGTAAACCACTATTGTGGGATCACCCAGAATATTGGTTGTACTTTTGTCAGTAAATATCTGACTATTAAATTTTTGATTGGAAAGAGAAACATTTTTGGTTAATTAGAAAAATTCTTGAATTACTCCTACAAGTTTGTTTTACTAAATGATAATTTATTTTCCCTTCAAATGTGAATGTTTTTCTACAACAAAGATTTTACCTTCAAAATGTATGCATGGCTATGAACTCTTATGAAAACCAGATTGCAATAAAACTATGAATAGTGCAATGTTCTATTTGAGAAATGGTAAATTTTAGATAGCTACATATTTGTGTTGAGACATAAGAATTTTATTATATATTGGAATTTATTTTCTAAATAACGAAGCATGGAAATTTTAGAATGTTATATATTACTACAAATGCTACATAGAAAAATTGCTTGAGTTCATGCATTTATGAGATTTATGTGAATTTATGCATTATGAGTAGACTTCCGGGACATGATGCCGAAGGTGGACCCACAAAGACAATAGTTTTACCTTTTCTAAAACTATTATTTATTTTATGTTTATGGTTGTCCAAGCAATGTACCATTGAAATAGATGGAATAAAAGCCTAGAATGAAATGTTATATAGTTCTATGCCACCTCCTGTTTGCAAGAAATATGTCGTTCAAGTAGTATAGGAATGCATATAGGCATCATGCTTGCATCGAGAGTTCCCTCCTATTGTATTGTTGTAGGTTGCTAGGCTCCTCAAGCAAGGTTGGGGATTTCTTCGAGATAGGAAGAAACCTGAGGAAGTCATGTGCTTCATGGTTGGATGGAAAAGGAACCTTAACTGCACTCTTGGCCCTCAGTGCAAGAATACTAGTGGAGTTGAGGTGGATGAGGATCAGAGCTTTACTATGTCATGGATATATCTCTTATACTATTTCTTTATGGCTTGCATAGCCCATTTGTACATTGGAACTTTATTTCATGAATATAACATTTATGTAAACTTGTTTATTGCATCATTGAAATAGATGATTTGTTTATTGTATCATTGAAATAGATGATTGTTTATTGTATCATTGGAATAGATGATTTGTTTATTGTATCATTGAGATAAATGATTTGTAACACCCTTAATGGTGTATGTACATTGATAATGTTATATGGAATTACTTTGAGCATTTATGGATATCTCTTGGTATAAATGTTATGGATATATCATGTGATAGATGTACCTCTATCTCCTTACTTGTAATGAATGTTACTCATTTATTGTATTTGGAATGAAATGAAAACTTTTGGTCCTTACACACTAGCAGCATGATTTTTGACTAATGCATTAATAGGCACGAGCACATCAAAAGAATTAGTCTCCCACCTTAAAAGGTAGGGACTAGCTGCACAAGAGCTTTTAAACGATGAAGACATATTTGTTACAACATGCATATCAATAGGATAGTTATAAACCCTCCCAATAGCCGCAGATTTTGCACTTATATAGACCCAAATTTCATTTAATAGATTAAAGTGTTACTGACATGCATGCATGACAGAAAAAAAAAATTAGTTGCATTGTTAATGGTGGCCAAAAGAGAACTCAACATTTATGATTTATGTCACTGTTAAGTGTTTAACTGAACAACATAAATGAACCCATAAAAACACTCAATGATAAGGAACAACAAAGATTAACCCATTAGAGGGACATAAAAAACAATATGATATGATAGTGTAAAAGATATAGGAACCTTCAAACGCATCATTTTTTGATAGATTATTTAATGAGGGTCAAATCTGTGTCTATCGACATTCTTAAAACTTGACATCACAATCCATTAATCAATGAAAATTAGGGACTAACAAATGCTAAATATCCTCATTAAAATGCCATGTGTCAACAGAAACACTCGATGTGAAGACACGACTATATCAAAGAACATTACAAACCCATGAAATATTTCCAATACGAACAAAACATTGCCAATTGATGAAATGATTTTATACCAAGACATTTTGCACTTATTTAGACCTAATTTTTCATTTTCCTTTAATAGATTGAAGTGCAGCTAGCATGCATTCATGTATAGAAAATATTAGTTCCATTATTAATCATGGCTAGCAAAGAACTCAACATTAATGAATTATGGTGTTAAGTCTTTAACTCAACAACAAAGACTAAACCATAAAAGAACACAAAGATAGCGAATATTAGACATTAATCCATAAAATGTAGAGAACAAACCATAGACATTAACCCATAAAATGCACGGATGTAAAAAACTATAAAATGACACTATAAAAGATATAGGAACTTACAAACACCTCATTTTTCACTTCCAATACAATAGACATAAACCCTCTCAATAGACACATATTAGAACACAAAAATGATAGTGTAAAAGATATAGGAACTTAGAAACACCTCCTTTTTTGCTTCCAATATGATAAATATAAACCCTCTCAATAGACACAGATTTCACCCTCATCAAACAATCTAAGCAAATGAATAAAAAAACAAATAATCCTTTCTTCGACAGACTTAAAACCTCACACCATAAATCATTAATGACGCTTGCACTTCACTCTAATATTGCCAATATGTGAACAAAATATTACCAATTGATGAAATGATTTTATACCGAGACATTTTGCACCTAATTTTCATTTCCATTTAATAGGTTGAAGTGCAGTTGGAATGCATGCATGCAAAGAAAAGATTAGTTCCATTCTTATTGTGGCCAACAAAGAAGTCAACATTAATGAATTATAGTGTTAAGTATTTAACTCAACAATAGGGACTAACCCATAAAAGAACTCAAAGATAGGGAAGAATAGACAATAACCCATAAACTGCATAGAATAACAAACAATAGACATTAACCCATAAAATGTAGAGATGTAAAAAACTATAAAATGAAACTATAAAAGATATAGGAACTTACAAATGCCTCATTTTTGGCTTCCAATACAATAGACATAAACCCTCTCAAAAGACATAGATTTCACCCTCATCAAACACTCAAAGCAAATGAATAAACAACACAAATAATCCTTTGCTCAAAAGACTTAAAACTTCACACCATAAGCTAGTAATGATGCCTGCATTTCAATCTAATATTTCCAATAGGAACAAAACATTACAAATTGATGAAATAATTTTATACTGAGATATTTTACACTTATTTAAACCTAATTTTCATTTTCATTTAATAGATTGAAGTGTAATTGGCATGCATGCATGCAGAGAAAATATTAGTTTCATTCTTAATGTGGCCAGAAGAGAAGTCAACATTAATGAATTATGGTGTTAAGTCTTTAACTCAACAACAAAGAATAGCCCATAAAAGCACTCAAAGATAGGGAAGAGTAGACATTAACCCATAAAATGCAGAGATGTAAAAAGCTATAAAATGACATTGAAAAGATATAGAAACTTACAAATGCCTCATTTTTCACTTCCAATACGATAGACACCAACCTTCTCAATAGGCATAGATTTCAACCTCATCAAACAATATGAGCAAATGAATAAACAACACAAAAAGGACAGTGCAAAAGATATAGTCCAACTTACAAACACCTCCTTTGTCTCTTTCAATATGATAGATATAAACCCTCTCAATAGACACAGATTTCACCCTCATCAAACAATCTTAGCGAATGAATAAACAACACAAATAATCCTTTACTCAACAAACTTAAAACTTCACACCATAAGTCATTAATGATGCCTGAACTTCAATCTATTCACAATAAATGAAGACTTTTAAGCATCTTTTCTGGTTTTTTCCAAGAGCTCAACAACTTTGGACTTGGATTAATACTTCTTTTGGCCCTTCAGACCAAAGCCTTTCTCCTGGCATACGATTATACTGGGAGATTTTCCCAAATTTCCTACTAAGTATACCCAAATTTGGCACACTTTTAGGGTGGAAATCCTTTTCAATATTTGGAAAGATAGAAATTCCTGCATATTTGTTCATTCTCAAATAGATGTTAATGTTTCTTTATATGCTAAAGTAGTTATTTGTTCTAATGTGCTTCTACAAATCTAGGTGCAAGATAACAAAGTTTCAATTGAAGTTGCTCACCTGCAAGTGCTGTTGGATCATTGGGGAAATGCCCCTTGCATTGTTGCTTAGGTCCATGCTTCACCCACCTCTTCCCACAGTCGGTTGCCCTCTCAGGGCTGATAGCGGAGTGGTTCTACATGCCCCTTCTCTCATCCTCCTCTTCAGCGGGATTCTCACCCTCCTCGGTGGTCTTGCTCTCCTCCGCTATGGGTTGGCTAGGGGTGGCCCTTTGGTAGTGCTCCAGGGAGTAGTGGTGGTGGCTTTGGATGGCCCTCTGATGACACTCCTTCTTTTGGCTTTGGATGGCCAAATATTGGTAAATGCTTTTCGCATTTGGAGCTTGTAATCTCGCCTTAACACAAGGATAAAGAAGAAGAAAAAATTAAAGATGTTGATGATGGTTGGGGTCCTCCTTCGGACGTCACTGACCCTGCTGATGTATGGGGAAAATTTTTGGATGACAGAGACCCTCCTAGCTCTGTTGGCACTACTCTGGCCACTTAATGGCTCATTTTATGTTTTTGTATTCTTGGACTTCTGGGCTTGGCCCACATTAGTTAATCTTTTGGTTTTTTGGATGTTGCCCATGTGAGTCTTGGGGTGTGCCTTCTTACCACCCATATTTTTTTGTGAATATGTATTTTATCTTTAATTTAATATAGATATCTTCCATATTCATCAAAAAAATAGCAAATAGTAAATGCACAATGTCCTCATTAAAACTCCACGCGTCAACAAAATACTCGGTGTGAAGACGTGTGACTATATCAAAGAACATTACAAAGTCATGAAATATTTCCAATAGCAAAAAAAATTAAGAATTGGTTAAATTAATTAGAAAAATACAAACCAAAAAGAAAATACCAACAACAAATGAGAAAATTGCTTAAAGAAGAGGGTATAGGAAGATTTGGTTGGAGGGTGATTCTCTGAACATTATTAATAATTTGAAGGATATATCTCCCCATTCTTGGATAATTGAGGCCTTGATCAAGGATTCCATTGAAATTGTTAAATCCTTCGATAATGTATATATTTCCCATATTTTGAGAGAGGGAAATAAGTTAGCTGATTTCTTTGCTAACTTTGGTGTTAGAGATAGTAAGGTCTAGGATTTAAATGACCCCATCCCTTATGAGGCCACAACTATTGTTATTAATGAAAGTTAATCTTATGGTGATCCTTTTATTCATTAATGTGTGCATGTCCTTGCTTACATGGTTGAATGTCATTCATAAGGATGTAAAGGTTATGATATTGAGGAAAGGTTGTCATATTGCATGAAGTTCAAATTCATTATGGTATGTACATGTCATGTGGTTGGCTTCACATAGATTGTGGGTGTTAGTCACATAAGCTTCTAGAGTCTTCTGTTGGATACTTTGGTTCTGAGTGGTGGTTGTCTTTTCCTTTTGAGTTTCTTGTTGAGTGCTTGGTCTTTGTTTTTTATCATCATGGGTGGGGATAGAAATCATGTTGAGCCCAAATCCTATGATACTGCTAAGCTGAGAAAGGAGGTGTGGGAGATTTTAGAAAAGGGTGGTCTTACTCCATTCATGGAGAAACTGCATGGCAATAATCCTCAAGTTATTGAATTGGTTGAGAAAGGGTGGAAAGGGAGAACCTTGGACTCGGGTGGTAGAAAAATTGCAGTGGATGAGAAATTCATAGCCTAGATTACTGGCTTGGAAATTAAGGGTATGAAAGTGTTTAGGGATAAGAAAGAATCATAGGTCGTGATGTCCCTTTTCTTTAAGAAGAATGAGATTGATGGCTTGAAGCTCGTGAAGAGTGGTGGGTATCTGAGGAGTTCCTTAAAAGATTTCTAATGGGATGTTGTCAAAGAAATCACGAGGTATGTAACCTTAGAAGGAATGTACATGGCCATTAACAATTGCCATTTTTTGTTGCTTAACCATTTTTTACACAAGAAATGGGTGTCATTTCCCTATTATTTGTTGGTGTTGATGGACTGTGGGATTAAAGAGCATAGGAAGAATCCCAAAAATCTTGTCCTGCATTCAGGGTTGATTCTTTTGATTTATGAACATGTGAAAGCTCACGATGTCCATAAAACTCATGTTTCTCTAAAGGATATTTCTACTAAAGCTAGGGAGGGCTATGAAACTGAGTCGGATGAGGAAAGAGCTTCTAAGAAACCAAGGAAGACGAGGCTTATTTTAGATAAAGAATCTGAGTCAGATAGGGATGATGATGCTGACTATGTCCCACATTTGTATGCCTCTTTGGAGGAGGGCCCCATATCCCCTGTTCAGGGTAAATTTGGGAAAAGGAAAATGGATGAGAAGGTGGGATATATGACATGCAGTGATGATGTGGAGGTGATTGTTCTTTCTAAGGGGGGAAAAGATAAAAATGATCTTTATGGGGAAGCTTCTTCTCCTCCCCCTACATCTAGAGTTGTGCAGGAACCTGAGGAGGGAAGTCGAAAGAGAAGGGTTTTGAAAGATGGTCAAATCCTGGAGAAGGATTTTCGTCTCTCTAGTTGGTGGCTTCCATGCTGAGGATGTTCTAAGCACTGTCATAGGGTTGCCGAAGCAGGAGAAGGTTAGAGTTGTGCGTGGTGAATAGGCTGTGGGAACTAATAAAGTGAATGCAGATAGGATTCAGAAGAGGAAGGCTACTATAGAACAAATTTCCAATTCCATTCGTAGGATGAAGTCTCCTATCCCTGTTGGTAAAAGTAAGGATGCTTCTAATGATAAGGTTCATGAAAGTTCTTTTGAATAGGACATTGTTGTGGGAAATCGCATTGTAAATTTTGATAGGGAGGATCTTTCTAATGTGTTGGGATCGACCCATGATAGTGTCATTATGCTTTTTAAATTGTTTAAATGACTCTTTCATGAGATCCATATGACCAATGTTCATATTAGAAGTATTGCTAGCAAAGTTGAGGACCCTTCGATCCAAATCCAAATTGATAATTTAATGGCTGGTCTTAATACTGTTGCTAACACTGTGGCGGAGGAAACCATCAATCTGAAACAGAGTATGGAGGGAAGAATGTTATCCCTTGAGGAGAAAATTGATAAAATTTGGAATGTTGTTATGAAGAGTGGAGAAGCCCCTAAAGTCTTGACTATGTCGAACTTTGCGATGGCTTTCTCCCCTAAAAAGAGAAAGGAAATTTTGTCTACTGATGTAATGGCTGTTGAGGATAAGCTGATGGTGGAGGATTATGTTGTTGTTAAGAGTGTTGCTAAAGGTTTTGTTTTCAGTTGTGAGGTAAAAACTAGTGGGCCTAGGGTTAGGACTAGAAATAGATTGAAAAATTAGGTTGGGGCCTCAAGTATTGAGGTTTCTGATATTGGGGTTAAGGGACAAAAGCTTGTTGCTAGTGAAATGGAAGCTGTTGAAATTTTGAACAATATGTAGTGGTGTTTTCCAGTTTCTGGCTATTTTTTGGCTAGTGGTTTGCTGACAATGGGCTAATGGTTGTTTAATGTTGTTCCCTTTATGTTTTAGCTTTTATTTTTGTAAAGTATTGTGGGCCCCTTCAAAACCCATCTTTTACCTCTAATCAAAACAAATGAGAAAATTGCAAAAAAAAGGCCAAAATTCCCTATTAATAAAATAATCCCAAAAACATTAGCATAGGGACTAATAAACATTAGTAGCACAATTTCTGAAGAATGCATTAATAGGCATGAGCGCACTGAAAACATTAGTCTCCCACCTTAAAGGGGACTAACAAATTCATCACTTAAAATTGAAACTTTTATTATTACTTATTATATTTTATTAACACAATATTATTGTTACAAAAATTAAATTATTTGTGTTTATTTATTGTTTGTATGTGTTATTCTATGTTTTGTAGTTATTCAATCAAAATTAGGAAATTAAAATGTTTGTATTCACTTTTTTTAATATTTAAGTTAAGCTTTATTTTATTTTATAGCTCATTTATGTAAATATTTAAAATTAGCAATACGAAAAAGAAAAGTGTGGTTAAAATTAACAATGTTAAAGAAATTAAGTGTAACAATAAGCTAAAATTTACTTTGACTTATGCACACTTGATAGGGTAGAGGGTCCCACAATAGGGCACCCTAAGTCTGGGTTTTTAAATTTCATACTATATAATTTCATATCAGTCTCAATTTTGTACAACAATTTATTTGGCTACTTACCTGCTTAAAAAAATTATTTTTTAGGGTCACATCATCAAATATGATGCCACATCAACATGCTTTTTGTTGTGGTATCCAAAAAAGATCAAAAACCACATACAATCCAATAGTAGGGCACTAAGTCATGCGAATATGTTTCACTGATGTGGCATCACATGATTTGTCAGATTATGTAATTTATGGGAAAAAGTGTTTTACAATTGGATATTAAGGTGCTCCACAGTGGGGCCCACTAAGAGCTACTTCTATCCCTACTATTGGTCTTTGACCTACTATGGGCCCCCCTCCCCTAGTAATTGTTCAAAGCACTCTAATCAACATTGTGTTTCAATTTGAAAAGAAGAGCTTCAAAAAAGACAAATAGGTGCTCTTATGTAACTTTGACTATTGCAAAGTTGATACAAATTATTCGAGATTACATTGTGTTAAAAAAATCCATAAAAAAGAAATATACCTACTTATAGTATACAATGCATAGTCTTTAGAGAGATATTTTTCTTTAATTTCCTCTTGACATTTCCCTTAAACCCCCTGTAGATACAAGTGCTAGTAAAATATAGATAATTTAGATGGAGAGAAGTCCTATATAGCCTAGGTTCGAGTCTTCAACAATAAGGTTTAAGTAATACGTGGATCATTTTGTTAGAGCATTGACTACCAATTTACAGCCTTCCAAATAACTACAAAGGTAGGTGAACAATGTGAATAGCAGGGTCATAAATTCAGCGCGTGTGCAACATGGGCGAACAGAGAGAGAAAAGGTGTGGACTTCAAGCACACAAGGATTTGGTTTGCCCCTCACGGCGCATAACCACGTCAGACGAAGCAGAGAGGTACTTTCGAGTATCTCCAAGGAAGGAGAGGGGTAAGAATTCTCACTAACTTTAACAAGAAGGAACCCGGCTACTAGCTATTCAACGATGAATTTCACCGTCGAACCTGGGTAATTAACAAGAAGTCTGTGAGTGGCAGATCTTGTCCGCTGTCTCTATATAACCTCGCTTTAGTGATCCATACCATTGCTTTGAGGTTTAGAACCATATCTCTTAACCGAAGAAAGTATTCCCAATCGTTGTATCTTTTTAGTTGAAAGTTGACGGAGGGAGTAGTGCAATAGAATAGAGATGCTTAGGCAGAAACGGTTGCAATTGAAGCCTCCAGCCCCAATCTCGATTCCCGGGAGACACCTGCCATTGCCAACTCCTCTGCAAGACAGTAGTCAAGTCCTCTGCGATGTGGAAAGAGTGGAACTTCTCGGTCGTGGCAGCGAGGGCAGTGTGTACAAAGTACTGCACCGCAAATCCTGCTTCTATTATGCTCTCAAAGTCGTTCGCCTTGATAGTCAAACCCCTTGTAGGAAAAGGATTTTGAGAGAAGTGGAGATACTGAAGAAGATCAATTCCCCTTGGATTGTACAGTTCAAGGATGTGTTTGAAGAAGGCGGGAGCGTCAGTTTTCTGCTGGAATACATGGACGGAGGCTCTCTCCACAGCTTACTAAAGCTCAAGAAAAGCCTCCCAGAGCCCTTCCTGGCTGAAGTTGCTGGGCACGTGTTAGAAGGATTGAAATACCTGGAGAGTGAAAAGATTGTGCACAGAGATATCAAGCCCTCCAATCTTTTGATTAACACAAATCCACATCAAATCAAGATTGCCGACTTTGGGGTGAGCAGAATTGTATCAGACCTTGAGCTTGCACACGACAGCTACAATTCATCTGAGGGAACGTACGCTTATATGAGCCCCGAGAGACTAAATCCCTACGTCTATGATGGAGTTTATGATGATTATTACTATGGAGGAGATATTTGGAGTTTGGGAGTAACATTGATGGAATGCTATGTGGGCCATCATCCCTTTCTACCACCACTAGACCAGAACCCAGATTTGGCTACACTCATGTTTACTATTTGTTTCCAAGATCCACCCACTTTGCCTCCTGCTGCTTCGCCAGAGTTTCACGATTTCATTCAATGCTGCCTACAAAAGGACGTTAGGAGGAGAGGGACTGCCTCTCAGCTTCTCAGTCACCCCTTCATTGTCAATAAGCAAAATTATCCTGATGGATTTTACTTTTTATGCTCTCTGATATAACAGAGTTTCACGATTTCATTCAATGCTGCCTACAAAAGGACGTTAGGAGGAGAGGGACTGCCTCTCAGCTTCTCAGTCACCCCTCCATTGTCAATAAGCAAAATTGTCCTGATGGATTTTACTCTTTATGCTCTCTGATATAATGAATTACGAAATGTGATCAATGCAAAAATTACGAACACAATCTAAATCAAAAACATTCAATCCGGAAGAATTTTCATTATTATTGAAAGATAGAAGAGGCATGTTCTAACGATAGAGAATCTGTAGCACAACACTGTTACAAAAACTTAGTTTTTCCTATTTGGCCAATTGAATAGATCATGTTACAAAGTATCTGAACTTTAATAGGATCTGGAGCACAACATTTAAATTTATTTTTCCAGGTCATATTTTTTTGTGACGATGCAAAATAATGTGTTGTATATGACAGTATGTGGAACCAAACCCTTCGCTGCCATCTATTGAGAGAGAAATGTTATTTTATTGTCCTTGTAAGGTGTCAGTTGTACAGTATAGTTTACCATATTTAGAATGATATTTACCATTTTCATGCAGTAATCTAAACTAACACAAAGCCAATTTGATCTAGACATATCTAATTTCTTTCTGGTATCTGGTATGGTATCATGGGGATGGGGATTGGATCATTTGTCTACATCAAATGTTTTTAATCAATCGAACTAAGCCTGTCCTCAGGGCTTAAATTTGATGGTCGTATGACTGTATTTAGAGATTTTTTCCGTAAAATACAATCAAAATTTTAAGAAGATTGTATTAGATGAAAGGAGAGATTTTGGATAGACTGTCAAAATTTATATAGAATTATAATGATATATATATTTGATTTATATATAATTTTACTTACACTAAGGTATATCATAATGTTTTAAGGACACCTTTAAATAGATAACCGTCATTAAAAAATTTGTTGACAGGCAAGGTCGACCATCAAATTTAAGCCCTGCCTGTCCCATAAGTTTATTATAAAAAAGTATTAATTTAGAATATTTTGAAAGGTAAAAGCATCCAAAATCTCACTTATCACATAACTACCAGATAAATATTGATTTGATAGCTTTAAAAATTATTAGACCCTATAGTTTGACTTGCTCTATTAAACTCTAAAAAAAATATTATTATATTTATTAATAATATTAATATATCTCATTTTATAATATTTATTAAAAAAATACATATTAATTAAGAATCATTTCAAAGATAGAATATAGTTGTTTTTAATATTTAGTATATTTTAAATAAGATTGTCTTGAATATTTTTTAATATGAATTTAGAAACTTACTATGAATTGTAATAGTAAATTAACATTTTTGCATTTAATATCAATAATTATCATTGTTTTTATAATTTTGCATTCCTAAAATATCTTTATGAATAAATGAGGATTTTCAATTCTTTTTAAAGAAACATCATCTAGTGAGCATGATAGTTATATAACCATTGTAAAACTAGAGATTTTTTTATTTTTATTTTTAATTGTGTTTTCTATTCTAATATACTTTAAAGTTGGGGTTTTGTGATGGTCAAGTAAAGAGAGACACGCCCATCTTCTACTTGTTTATTTGCATTACTTTATTAAATGTAGAAATGCATATTGTTTTCATATTTATTATGTATAATTAATAAAATTGATAAAGATATTTTAATATAGAATATTTTCTATAAATTTCTTCATAAATTCAACATTTTTTTGACAATTTATATTATGGTTAAATGTAAGGAATTTGAATAATTAAACCATCATAAAAATTGCATATTAACATACATAATTTTGAACCTCTTTTAAATACAAATGCTATTATTGTTTTTAATTTTTAAAATATTTTTAACAAAATTATCTTAAACAATTTTTTAATATGAATTTAGAAACTTAATGTAACAATAATTTATTACTTATAATTATTTTTTTTATTCAAGGGGTAAACGCTTTTGACGGGAGCTATGAACCGGATACAACCATTCAACAATAACACCCCAACGGGGTTTGAACCTTGGTGGCAAGAACAACAATGCCACCTATAAACCATCACACCATGCCAATACCGGCAATTACTTATAATTATTATTATTTCTTAATTTTACATTTTTTAATATATATAAAATATTAAACAAATAAATTTTGAATTTATATTAGATTATTATTTTTTATTGTTTATTAACATTTTAAAAAGTATGTTTCTTATCTAAAAATACTTAATTAATTTAAACTATATATGATAATATATTTTAAAATAATAATTAAATTATTTATAATACTTTATTATATATATAAATAATTCATAAAAATACTTTAATATGAAATATTTTACATAAAATTCTGAATATTTTTATTTTGATGACCAAACCAATATGATAAGAAGGGGTGACTGTCAAATTCCAGGCTGGCTTTGGAGGACACAATTTTTGTTTTTAAATTCATTGGAGAAGGATTTCGAAGAAAAGATATTAATTTTATGCTACTATTTTAAGATATAATGTTCTGTCAGATATAATGTACATACATTCCATACAGCTTCCTGGACTGACTCTGCAGCTTTAGTGAACTTTTAAATTTTCTCTAAAGCATTCCGACACGTATGTACTACATGTATATGTTTTGTACCTAAAATACGAGATTTGAATATTCAATTATAATTTCTAACTGTTAATAATTATAGGTAGAGGATAAAATTGTTTATTTTTTATTTATTTTATGTTTATTTTGAGATACTTTAGTATTTAATTCAAATATTTTTTAATATAAGTTGATATAATCTTGAAAATCTTATTTTATGTGTTTATTATATTTGTTTTTTATCTATATATTTTATTTATATATTCTGAGCAGTCTAATACCCAAACAAATGGAATCGTGACTCTTTCTCCCCTCCACAATTTTGGTGAGAAGGTGAATATTTTATTAGACAAACATTAGGTCATTGAGGCACTCTTTAGTCAACCTATTTGTATTTTTGGTGTAAGTTTTCTCAAGAAAGCTTTCATTGTGTTCACACCTAAAATCACTACAAAGTTCACACAAAACATATATATGATAGTTTTGAAGCTTTAGTTCTCAAGTGTCATAATCCTCCCATCATAAATCTACAAATAAGAAATTTAAAAAAATTGAAGTATTAACTAAAACATTACAATATAATTTAAACTTGAATTTATCAAGGAAGTGTTTGATTGAAGGTATCAAATGTTTTTTACATTATTGTTGTATTTTCCTCCATTGAATGTATAAAGATGATTAAAAGGGCATCCCTCATGTAGCCATGCACACTTGCAACTCATTTAGAATTTGGGTTTTAAGGATTTTTGTAGGTATCATCTCTTTTATACATGTGGTGTAGCCTACTATAACCTCTTGATCAATCACAAAAGAATCAAAGAATTGAATGAGAATTTAAGTAATATCTCATATAATTTATCAGTTAGTGGAGTTAATTGGTGTTTCTATAATTAATACTTTTCCAAATGGCCTCATATTTTCTCTTATTTTCACAATAATAATACAATATAACTTCCTCACCCTTATCCATGGCCTCATTTGAGATAAAATATAAGCATTTTATCTCCATCAACCAAACAAAAACTGTTTCTAAAGGCTTCTCCATCACCTACATTTTTTTATTAAAAAAATAGAAAATTAAAAACTCATAAATGATAAATTTATAAGTTTCCTTGAGCATTAGTTCTACATCTATGCTAACACATCATCAAAGAATATACCCATGACCTTTTGCCCTTATATTTTCTTGAATAATGGATACTTTGAACAACCTCCAATTTATTATAAACTTTCATTTGAGAGAAGGTGGTGCCTCGATGATGATTTTTAATGTGATAAACTTTGTGGATAATTGTGATCTTCAATAAAATAATGTACTTTCCTTAGTTTTACTCATTCATCAAGCTAAGCACCCAAATATGATTATAGATAATTTTTGCATTAATTCTTACTTCTTTAACCAAAATTTTGACCCATATAATCTTCCCATTGTAGTCAAGAACTAAATCGATGCAATGGGTAGAACGATGACTCCAAAAAAATGGTAGGATGACTCTACTAAATAATTATCATAGAAAATTATACAAATTTGGTTAGATTGTTATTAGTGACAATTTGAATTCCATTCTCTAAATGTTAAAATCAACGGCCCGTTATTTTGTATAGACGTGGGAGATGATTAAACTGATCAGGCACGTTCATTTTACCGCCGGTCCTTTTACCCCCAGTTTGAACTGCAATATGCATTTTACGGAAAGTTCGTAGTTACCAATAAATGCAAATTCATTAATGTTGAGGCTACGCACTGTCAGTGACAGACACTATTTCTTTTGTCGGGACAGTTCTCCGTATTATTATATTTGATTTTTTGCCTGTTCCAATTAAAAAAAGGGCGTCCAAAAGCCGTGCAAAACGATTGAAAGATCGATCACCGTTGATTTTATCGTCGCCATTTTTTGTTCTCGCCATACATTCAAGATCGATACACAGACTTCTCAATCTTTTCGTCTTCTTTGCACCAGTTTATTAACTGCTCCGTCAATCTCAATATTGTGGAAGAGACTGCCCGCTCTGCCCGACTGCCGCCGCGACGTATCCAGGAATATTGTGGAAGAGAAACCAGGAAACCAGGAAACCAGGCGTGCGAACCAGGAAACCAGGCGTGGAAACCAGGAAATCCCCATCACACGATAATGAACCAGGAAACCAGGCGTGGATCGTTTCAGACAGTGGGCATCGAGGCATTTCTTTCTGGCGTCTTCCGCTTCTGGCATTTAGGGATCTCTGCTTACAGTGGGCATTGGATCCGTGGTGGGCCCTGGGTTTTTGCCTTTTGGCCTTTTTGGCCTTTTCAGCAGCAGGCTTCTCGTCATTGGGAACAGGTGTGCCCCACCTCCTTCAATCTCTTTTCACTGGTGGTTTTGTTTACCAGATAGGTTTTTTCTCTGTTGTCTTTTTTTTAAATACTTCCAAACTCTGCATTTTCAACGCAAAACAACTATCTGAAAACTATGGAGTGTGGTCCAATTTTAAATTTAAACACTCAAATCAAGGACAGAAACATCAATATCAGTGGTGGGTCTATCAATGGATATCTCAAAATGCAAAGATGACACATGGAATGGTTTGGTGAAAGAACTTGGGGAAAATATTGAGAGAGGGAATAAAATGAAACAAGGAATAATATCTCAAACCAAAATGCTAGCACCGTACTTTCTCAGTGATTCCTCTTGGAATATGGAGCATTAGGCCTGCACACAAGTCAGAGAGGGATTGACATTTGTAAATGCCAAGCAATACAAAAGGATCTTGCAACGTAGGCAGGCCAAAATAGTTAGAAAACTAAGATGGCTAGGGCACAATAAATTTATTGCTATCCTTCCAAAAGGTATAAGTTTCAATCTGACAATTGTCACATCTGAAACTAAACAAGAGCAAGCAAAACTAGTGATAGAATTACTAGAAAATTGTGAAAATTTGGAAACTCAAGTTGAAAATTTGGAAAATCAAGTGGAAAACGTGGAAAATGAAGTTGGAAAGATATATTTGTAGAATCAACAGTCTAACGATGCTGAGAGAGTGAAGTAGGAAGAAGCAGCAACAGAGGGGGATGTGGAAGGTGAAGATCAGGCAAACCAATATAGTCCTAACTCAACTCTTTTAACCTGGTCTTCAAACTTGTATGCTAATGAATTAATGGAGCTAAAGAAGAGACTTGAAGGTTTAGAAGTCGTAGAATAGGGGAAGTACAACAAATGGCAAGAGATCATGGATACCAATCACAAACTCTCTCAAGAAAACAAGTTTTTTAAGGAGGAGATAGTCAAACTTCAAACCAATCTGAAAATAGGTCAGCAAGAAATATCAACCATGAAGCAGGAGATAAAGCAGATCAAAGAGGGAAATTCTATAATAGAAGTGGAGGAAAGGAGCAACCCACTGCTAGAGAGGAGTTCCAATCAGCAATAGCAAGCATAGAAATTAAGGAAGCTAAGCTGAAGGAACAACTGGAAGAGACAAAATCATGGGAACAAGTAACGAAAGGGACAACAGAGAGACAAAGAGAACTCATAGAGAGGCAGACAATGACAATGACAATGTTTTGAAATCAAAAGGGATTACTAATCGGCTTGCTACATCAATGACGTTGTCATCTGTCATTGAAAAGTGTTTGAGAATGCATGAAACAAAGGAATATTTGCATTTGGTTGCAGAAAAGACGAAGAAGGTGGATGAAAAGGTAAGGAACTTCACATAGCTTAGTTTGCCAGAGGCTTTTGACACAAATGAGTGATTCATTAGAAAGAATGATTTCAGAAAGAAGATGGAGGATGCAAGGAAGATTGATTTGGACCAGTTTCCTCATAACCCAGATGTGGTGAACTATTTGGATTCAATCAAACCATTGCTAACCCTAAATGCAAAATTGACTGAAGAATCCAAGATAAGTTTCAATTTGAATCATGAATTGTTAACAAATATTCAAGTCAAACAACATTAGTTAGAACAAATGACAATTCCAACACTTGAAGAGTGGAAGTTGCTAGAAAAGGTGATCTAGTGATTTAATTTTTGATAATATGAGTTTCCAAGTTCCAACTCAGCTCTATGCAGAGTTGTCTTTGAGAAATATTTTGCATTTCCAATGCCTCTGTGTATTCCTTCATGTGATAATCAATTTAAAATCTCAAATTCAGACTTCAATAATGTGTTGATGTTCAATTATATGTATTATGGGTTTGGCTGATACGGTTAGAATCTTTTGGGAAAAACTTTGATTTTCCTCATTAGAGAAAAAACTCTTTTATGCTTTCAAGTTTGTTTTACAGTTATCTTTCAATATAGAAACTCATATGGTGAAGTTCATGTAGACATAATATTTGTGTTGTGGTGTATGTATTTATTCTGAATATCTTGCCAACAGTTATTTGTGTTGGTGTTTTGGATGTTTAATAGATTGCATTGCTATATGATGTTTATCTTTGAATGAATGCTTATGGCAATGGTTGAGTTCAGTTAAAGAAATTTCAATGGTTGAGTTCAGTTAAAGAAATTTATTAGTTCTGAAGTGATTAAAGTCTTTATGCTTTAGTTTATAGTTTGATATTTCATATTAGCATGCCTTTCAAAGCTTTTTGGTTAAAAGCTACACCTTTATTTGCTTTCTGGTTAAACGAAGCCTAAATTTCTTTGCTTTCTGGTTTAAGCTTTTATTGTTTAAGTTGTGTGGATGCCTTAAAGACTTTGTAAGTTATTTATGTTGAACTGTTAGCTTCTGTTAGCTTATAACTTATAAGTTACGGATGTTGAAATGTTAGCTTTTGTTCAAGGAATGGATTAATAATATTCCTTTTAGTTATTTATCGAAGATTGTGTTAATAGAAATGTAATAGGAATTTACAAATAGTGTGATAAGTGTTGTTCTTTAAAAATGATGCAGAATCACATATCAAATTCAATACCATGGAATACAATATAAAATATAAAATATCACAATTTTAAGGAATACAACATAAAATATCATCAACTACAGTTTGGACTTTGGAATATGATTCATGAAGTGCAATTATAATATAATAAATGAAGGAGTAGTTGAATGCCTTATAATAATCGAAGTGAATGGAGAAGTGTGTGGAGTTGGGTGGCGGCATTGATCGTACATGTAGCATTTATGGCAAGGAATGTGAATTAAGTTATTAATCTTTGGAGGAAATACTTTCTTGCTACTTCTCTTCTGTGCCAAATAATTGGTGTGAAAATAGTGAAAATGAGGTGGTGGCTCTGTAGCTATAGCAGTGATGGAGGTTGGTTTCACGCTTACAATGAGGAAACAACTCTCACCTTTTTATGGAGGAGCATCAACCAAGAGACAGATGGGTTGTTTCTTTTACAGTGATGAGCAATTCATGCAGGCAGTGTAACTAATTCTGGGAAAAGGATTTGGTGACCTCAAGAACAGATATTGAACGAATATGGACATATATTCGCTGATTATGGCTTGCGGTTTAGATTTGGGAGAGCCGATTGAAGTTGTGAAAAAGGTGATGAAGACACTGGTGCACGAGGATTATCTTGAGGACATGGACTCAATATTGGAATGGGTGACTCCGAGTATAGGAATGGATATCAGTGAGGGCATTGACAGTGATGAGGAAGAAGAAACAAAGAAATGTGTACCCTTTGTGAAATGGCCATAATGAAAACGTAAAGCCAAATGGAGAGAGGGAGCAACATGCAGGTGGGAAGCTCTGAAATTGATTATGGAATTAATAGAGGTTGAGGCGATAATCATGAAGGAAAAGGCTGAAGCAAAGCATTTGGAGAAGAATGAGCAGCGACTGTGGAGGAAGAGGAAGATGAATGGGGCCACCATGGAATCTGTGGCGAGTAGCTTGTCTAGAGCTTTACAATAATTTAATCTTTTGTTAGGCATTGTGAGTTTTTGGGGGTTTGCTAAAATTGTGGGCAATGAAGGGAAGATGTTTTTTGGTTTGCAAGGTAGTTAGTAGGTATTCAAAAAAGGCGATAAATGTAATTTTGAGTGAAATTGTGATTTTGATGTAGCTATTAAGGGCTGGTAGTGAAGTCATTGCAGATAAACTATAATTTTTGAGACATTAGGGTAAAGTAGTTTACTTTCTGGAGGATAGAAGGTTATTCATAAAAGTTTAGAAAATGATGTAATATGACTTTTTTTATCAATAAAGCAAAAAATATTATTATCGATAAAAAAAATATATATCATGAAGTGCAATGATTCACAATTTCATTGAATGCAATATTAAATATCTTCAATTATAGTATAGAACAATGGAAACTGATCCATGAAATGTAGTATAATTATAAATACCTAAAAACTACTAATTCTCTTCCATTTCCCAAACAAAGTCAGGGTCCTCAAACTGACATTCATCATCAGATAAAGTAAAAGAGTCATCTTGAATTTGATTCGGAGTCTGCTCTTTATTTTCTTCGGTCTGTGTCTCAAATTCAACATTCATTGTGTGATTTGTATCATTGTCAATGTCATTTGTCCCAGTCCCACTGCCACCAGTACCAGCGTTTGGAATTGGAGTGTTTCACAACCCGGTCCTTCTTCTTTCACATGTGGACCTCCACATAGTGAGTTCTCTTTCAAAAGGAAAATCAAAGACATTATACGCAGTTCTTTTCAACCTAAAGCAATTTTCCAAATTCTTGTCTAGTTTGTTTCTTAACTTTGATTTCTAAAAACCCAATGTACTAAAAACTCTCTCATCCTCCACCAACCCCAATATCATTGTTTGACATAATTCAACAAGTTTGAAATATTTTGATATCGAACCATGCAATATTTCACTCTGACCTAAGTTTGTCCAAACCTTTTTTATTGATCCCGGTTCAAAGGCCTTTTCCTTGCCCATGGATTTATGTTGGTCCCTCATAGTTATTGCAAAACTCCTAGATTGTTTTCTAAGCTTAGCTTCATTTAAAATTCCTTATATTTTTTGCTCATCGTATGTTACACTTTCTGAAAATTGTCCGATCAATATTTTTACTTGTTCATGAAAATATTTTGGGTGAACTCTCGGTTTTCCCAAAATTGAGGATACACAATACCCATGGCTTCAAGTATTTCATGTCGAGGGAATCTTTCATGTATCTCCGAGGAAAGATATTTTTCAATTTCCTTCAAATTATCACCAACATATTTAACAATGCCTTTAAAATATTTCTCCTTAATAGCTACTTCTTTGCTAGAGTGTCTGGCTATCTTATAATCGTACATTGGTATCTCATATCCACGTACATGGATACATAAGTGCCCGCTTGCATTAAACTATAAATATTTATTAGGATTATTCAAATCAGTAATTTTTTGCCACATGAAATAATTTGGGCCATCTTGTGTTAGATCTAGATAAAGATGATCGATGGCCAAGCATTTATGTTTATGTAGACTGGCATATTCATTAATATACATAGTTTTGTCTTGGGCTTTCTTCACAAGATTTTTCATCTCATCCAACATGGGGAGAAGACTAGCTAAAGTCAAGAGTCTCTATATTGCTTAACCTATGTAAGAGGTCAGGAGTTTTTTTTATTGTGTTGTGATGCCCGTACATCACTCCAATCAAGGATTGATATTCTGAAAGAACTCATTATGTTGGTCCATGCAGAGAGATCCATCTGGTATCGACATCCTTGAGAAGCTTGTTTTCTAGTGTTATTCCCTCAACAAAATTTTGAAATTCTGTGAAACATTTGGGACTTCTGCAGAAGTATGCTTGGATCTCACGAACTAGATTTTCAACTTTTGATACTGTAGGAAACTTGCTTACAATTTTGAATGCTAAATTCATTTTGTGGGCCATGCAATGAATGCCAAGCATGTATGGTGCACAAGTAGTTTGTAACTTTGTGCAAACACCAGTCCTTTGACCTTGTATCACTGCAACTCCATCAGCTCCTACACACACCAACTTTTTGGTAATTGTCAACTCATCCATACCTGCAATTTCATTCAAAGATTTTTTGACTAGTTCAAATATATTTTGCAATGTTGAACTGTCCTTCATTTTATGAACACAAAGAAGATGAGCTTGTCGAACATGTCATTCTACAGTATACAAATGCATACAAACCCAAGAAGTATTGTCTACCACAGTAACTTCATCTAAAGATAATGCAATGAAATTTGACTCTTTTACTTTCTCCTTTAAATCTTCCTTTTCAACTGCAACAAGACAGTTTTCCCATTCCCATCCAGCATTTATTGAACAATGTGAGAAAGGATAGTGAGGAACATTCAAAAAAGATAATAAACTAGAATATTCTGGGTAGTCTGTCATAGGACGCCCTCTGGAAAAAATATGAAAAACAACAATCATCTGAACATTTTTTGACAT
>VDFB02201291.1:0-24194 GCA_007258455.2 Sequoia sempervirens | reverse complement strand
GTCAAAATGCAGGCGTCGATGGCCAGCTGAGTGAGCCGTAATATAGGCTTATATCAGCCCTTACCTGTACCAGAGAGGCTGTGGGAGGATATAATTATGGACTTTGTTCTTGGTTTGCCAAGGAAACAACGTGGGAATGATTCAGTCTTTGTGGTGGTTGATAGGTTTTCGAAGATGGCACATTTCATTCCATGTCAGAAGACCCATGATGCAGTCCACATTGCTGAACTTGTTCTTCAAAGAGGTGGTGAGGCTACATGGTCTACCAAAGAGTATTGTTTCAGATCGTGACACCAAATTTGTGGGGTACTTTTGGAGGACCTTGTGGAAGAAGCTAAAGACAGAGTTGAAGTTCAGTTCTGCACACCATCCACAAATAGATGGGCAGACAGAGGTTGTTAACAGGAGTCTGGGTAACCCTAATGAGATGTTTGGTAGGAGATAAACCCAAGGGATGGGACTTGATCTTACCCCAGGCAGAATTTTCTTAAACAGAAGCACTGGTAGATCACCGTTCCAAATTGTGTATGGAGGTAGCCCCAGAATAGCTCCAAAATTGAGGAAGATGGACCAAGAGAAGAAAATAAGTGTTGAAGCCGAAGATTTTGCAGAACACATCAAGGATATACATGATAAGGTAAGAGAACATATTAATAAAATGAATATGCAGTATAAGGCTAAGGTAGATCAGAAGAGGAGGTATAAGGAGTTTCAGATTGGTGATGAAGTGATGGTCCACTTGAGGAAATAAAGGTTTCCAGTGGGAACATATAACAAATTGAAGATGAAGAAGTTCGGTCCTTGTAAATTTTTGAAGAGGCATGACTCAGGGAATGCATATGAGGTAGAGTTGCCAAATGGATTCAACATTTCCCCTGTGTTCAACATTTCAGATTTGACAGAGTATCATGAAGGTGGCACAGAGGAAGTACCAATGATGGAACAATGTGGGATTCCAGCACCTACTTCAAAAAAGGAGGAGATTGAAGAAATCCTGGATAGTCGTGTGGGAAGGAGTACTAGGAATAGGCAGTATGAATAATATCTGGTGAAATGGAAAGGACGGTCTGTTGAAGATTCATCCTAGTTGCCTAAGGCAGAGGTCGACCATTTTGGTTTTCCTCCACCATCTGAGACGTGACAGAGTCACTTCTCAAATTACCCTGGGTGTCTGATGGAGGAGCATCCAGTGGTGTAAGGGCAATCTTGCATCACCCAAAAATAGTTAAATTTCAAGTTTCTCAGTTTTTTGGATGTTTTTATATTTTTGGATACCCTTTTCATCATAATGAAATTCACAATTTATGGTTTTTAATTTCTATTCCTGGGTTGAAAGATATTGCAGTTTTAGTTTCCCAGATTTGCACCTAAAAATCTTTCGAGTTAGATTTGAGGCAATTAGAGTTCCTGAATCGGCCCCAAAACTTGCTGAAATTGGCATAGAAAATTTCAAGCGCATTCTTGACTTCGAGACCTTTCCAACAGTTTAAACGATTTGCGAATCAGAGCCCCGAATCAAAAGTTATGGCCCCGAGAAGTTGGCACACTTTCTAGAAGATACAATTGCAAATGTTCTTTTGAAATTTGAACTTCAAGTTGTAATTTTTCGGCGCCAAACCACCTAAACTCAAAATTTGAATGTTGTTTTGGCTCCAAACTAAAGAGGAGCTCTATTTATGGGCAGGTTTCTAATTTTTGGATAACTTTTTGGGGACAAGCTCGCATATTGCGAAAGGGTGATTTTGTAGTTTTTTGTAACTTGTATGTGTTGTAAAACTTGGGGATTTGAGATCCTCTGCATGTAAGAAGCTCCAATTTCTGAATAATAAAATTATTCTCTTATTTGTGGGTTATTTTCTGTGTCTCAGGTTGTTCCCTCATCAGATAGATGATTACAACACCGAATCCACCTCAAGATGGAAGTGGATTGATTAGGCCGAAGATGATAACTAACTCAAGATGGATGATAATCCTGAGTAGATGTGGATGATGATGATTAGATTCAGACACCTAGGTCAATTCAGATAATAACCTCTAAAATGAAATTTAAGGGATTCAGATCAAGAAAACGATGATGGATATGCAACCTAGATTCATTCTAAGATGTGTCTATTTGATTTAGATGATGAATGGATGACCTATAGATGGACTAAAGTGGAGATTACAGATGAACAGAAGGTGCAAATGACTTGCGGGGGCAAGGTCACCTATCTGGAGGGAAAAGTCACCTATCTTTGGGGCAAGGTTGCCTATCTATGGGTCATGGTTTCCTATCTCTGGGTCAAGGTTGCCTGTCTACTAGGAAAGATCACCTATCTATTGGGTCAAGGTCACCTATCTATGAGTTAAGGTTGCCTATCTCTAGGTCAAGTTCACCTATCTATTGGGAAAGTTTGCCCATCTACTGGTCAAGGTCTCCTATCTACTAGTTCAGGGTTGCCTATCTCTAGGGCAAGGTCACCTATCTATGGGTCAAGGTTGCCTATCTATGGGTCAAGGTTGCCTATCTCTAGGGCAATGTCACCTATCTATGGGTCAAGCTCACCTATCTCTGGGGCAAGGTCACCTATCTCTAGGTCAAGGTTGCCTATCTGCTTTTGGATCCTCAAACCAGGGAAATAGACTCTCAGAACAGGGAGACAAACTCTCGAAATGGGTAAACGAATGCACTAAATGGATGAATAGATGCTTGTAATGGGGAGATGGACTCTTGGAACGAGGAAAAGGATGCTCAGAACAAGAAAATAGATGCACAAAATGGGGAAAAAAATGCTTGGAACAAGGAAAAGGATACTCAGAACGAGGAAACATATGCTCTAAATGGAAGATGGATGCACAAAACGAGGAAATGGATGCTTAGAATGGAAGATAGATACTTGGAATGGATGAACAAAAGCTCAGAATGGATGAATGAATGCTTAGAATGAGAAATGGATGCTCGGAATGAGTAAGAGGATGCTTAGAATGAGGAAAAAAATGCTTAGAATGAGGAAACATATGCTCAGAATGAGAAACAAATGCTCAGAACAAGGAAATGGATGCTTGGAATGAGGAAACAGATGCTCAGAATGAGGAAATAGATGTTCGAAATGAGGAAATGGATACATGAAATGAGAAACAGATACTCAAAATGAGGAAATGAATGTTTGGAATGAGGAAACGGATGCTAATAATGAGGAAAAAGATGCTTGGAATGAGAAACAAATGTTCAGAATGAGAAAATGGATGCTCAGAACGAGGAAATGGATGCTTAGAATGGGCAAAGGAATGCTCAGAATGAGGAAATGGATGCTCAAAATGAGAAATGAATACTCAGAAGAATGAATAAATGGATGCTTGGAATGAGGAAAAAGATGCTCAGAATGAGGAAACAGTTGCTCGGGATGAGGAAATGGATGCTCAAAACAAGAAATGGATGCTCAGAACAAGGAAATGGATGCTCAAAATGAGAAAATAGATGCTCGGAATGGGAAAATGGATGTTCAATGACTAAATAGAATGTGAAATGGGTTATTCAGGATGCAAAATCACCCAACTTGGGTCAGGGTCACCCAAGTTGGGGCAAGGTCACCCAAGTTGGGGCAAGGTCGCCCCTCTTGATGAAACAGGTTGTTTGACTAACAGTGATTTAGGTAGAGGGCATAATTGCCCCTACTTAGGTTAGGGTCACCCTTGTTGAGGGTAAGGTCACCCCTATTTAGGGAAAGGTCACCTATTCAGTGAAAGATGGGTGATTCTGATAGAAAAAGATTAGGAAATTATTGAGCCAGAAGGAAAGGTCACCCCTATTGAGGTCAAGGTCACCCCTATTAAGGAAAAGGTCACTTCTATCAATAGACCTAGACTTGACTTGGATGAAAATAGCTATGGAAAAGGACCAAAAACACAACAAACAACAAGCAAAAGGTAAGGCTGACTTGACTAAATAGAAATTCATTGGTTTTGCATAGAAAAGATAATTCAAGCATCACAAAATCCTAAGATTAGTAAGATGGGTATGGCCAACATGGTCCTTTAACTAGGCTAAACAAGGCAATATAGGGAGTCCTCGATATACACATGGTACATGAGGAACAACTATGAACACTAGCCTATCTACAAGCATGAGTCTGGAACCCCAATGAGGTATTGGAAGCTAAGACCAACTCTTGACATCTTATCTAGGTATCACCCTAGCTTCGATGCTCCGCCAGACACAACGTGACTAGATTGGGGTACAACTTTGGATCTCCCCCCTTTATATACCTGATCGATACATGTGGTTGGGATTGTCCCTTGGGGTGATGAAATCCCCAAGTAGGTCCCACTAAAAAGAGAACACTAAACATTTTCAACTACTCCCCAAGCTCACACCAAGTGCAAGGGGAAAGCTTAAATGATGTGATGCCCCCTAGGTAACATAAAGGACTAAGTGAGCTACAATTTCTCTTCACCCAAGATTTCCAAATGGCGCAAGGGGATTGGATACGTCAATAACCCACTTGACAAGCATGGAAAAAAAGTATTGTGTCTCCCCCTAATTAGATCTATGTGCCTAACTAGTATGCCAATGACAAGAAACATAAACTAACTAAGATCCTTGGCCTATTCATCTTGCAACAAATATGTTACAATTTTTAACCTTTGGTCTTTGACAAGTGTGAAATAGTTGCACAAATTTAGTAAAATAGGCACATTCAAAGAAAAGACATGTTAGGGGGTTAGTATTAAGCAAAACAATAAGAAATAGACTGAAAATGAAGTTATGTCACTGTTTTACCTCATAGACGCCTCTTTCTAGGTTAGGGTCACCCTTGTCAGGGTACGTTCATCCCTATTAAGGTCAAGATTGCCCCTCTCTGGGGTAGGGTTGCCTGTTTAGAAAATAAAGGGAAGATTCATTTTGTTTCATAGATGGGTGATTCTGCAAGGTAGAATTGCCCTTGTTGAGGGTAGGGTCACGCAATTGGGGGAAAGGTCACCCAAATTAGGGTAGGGTCACCCCTATTGAGGGAAAGGTCACCCAACTGGGGGTGGGGTTTCCCTTGTCAGTTGTAGAGCTACCTCTGTGTAACCCGAACTTGCAAAATATCAAACAATAGAAAATGTAAAAGAAAGAGACCTATTTGTGGGTCCCACCAGGCATGCTAGAAATGTGATACAACACTATTTTTACTATCCTAAATGATGCAAAACAAAATAAATGCAACAAAGGAGAAAAACAACACCACGGTACCTCAAGATTAGCCTAAGTTGAACTTAAACAAAGAAAAGATAAAAAAATGATTATACCTTGTCTAAGTTGATTTTCTTGGTTGGCCCTTTGATGTAGCTTGAATGTGTGCTCCTTAATGACAAATAGACTAAAAATGGATGCAAAATTATGAAGATGCAGTGAGGATTCAAATGATGGATGTGGGTATTTGGATAAGTGTCTAAAATGAGTGCAAGATGAGCTTCAAGAGTTAAATAATGGTGGATGAGAGTTCTTGAGAGTTGTTGAAATTGGAGAGCTTGAATGGATGAGTGTATAATGAGAAAATAAAGACAAAAATCCTCTATTTTAGGGGAAAGGCCTCTAGGGATTTTAATGGCTAGGATTTAGCCAACATGGACAAGATGGAGGGTTGTGGTGAGTTGAGGACTCACAAGCCCTCACATCTTGCCATGTGGAAATGAGATGGAAAAAAGGATATGTGAGGTGGAGAAAAGACATGTGAGGTGGAGGTACTTGCAATTACCTTGGAACTAGGGTAGATTTCCTCAAAAAGAAAATTCTTGTCCCCATTTGAGGATGATGATGATAAGTGAGGAATTTTAGAATTCATCACTAATCATCATGGGGAAGAGAGAAGTTGTTGGGGGAATAAATGTGAATTTTAAATTTACATGATGAGAAGTACCTTGTGGATAAGACAAGGTACTTATAAAGGAATCCCTTGTCCCATGTGACTGATGTGACAAGTGAGAGAATTTAGAGTTTCCCAACAACTTGCATGGGGAAGAGAAATGCATTGAATGAATAAATGTGATTTTTTAATTCACATGGGGAAGAGGTCAAGGCTTAAAAAGGAAAAAACTTATGAAAGGTTGACTTGGAGGACATACCAAATATGGCATGTGATTAGATTAAGGTTGTGTAAATAGGTGATTAAGAAGATTAATGAGGGATTAGAGGCAAGTGGAAAAATATGGAGGATGTGACAAGGAGAGAGAAAAAAAGGGAATTTAAAATTGATTTAAATTCAAAAAAGTTAAATGACTAGATTAAATAAATTGATATATTTATTTAATTTAGAGAGGAAAGGATCAAAGGTAAAGTATTTAAATTAAATACTTTATAAACCTTAGGAAAAAGGTGAAATATTAATTAAATAAATCATTTAATTAATATCGATGGGGAATATGAGATAGACGAATAAAATAGATGAATTTGACCATATGAGAGTGGTCAAGTTTGGATTTCTATAGATTGTATTTAGATGTCTTCTCCTTGATGTATTTGATTCTTCTTCAAGTTGTGAGGGAATATTTTGACCTCCTTGTTCATTCTCTACATGATCATTCATTACAATTTGACATGAGTGTGGATACTTTGCATCAACTTTTAGAGGATACATCTTCAAAGGAGATACTTGAGTCTTTTGGAAATTGTGTTCTACATCAATCTAGGAGATTTTGAGTTTTCATTTTCAATAATATGGCCTAGAATGCTTGATTTGATTGTGAGAAAATTCAATATTGACATAGGGCCACTTGAGTTGAATTCAAAGACTCCATACATCTTAATTTTTCTTCCTACATATTCCTTTTAGAAGTGGGGAGATAGCTTGCATACACATTTGGTTGTGTTTATTCCTAAGGGGAGGAACATTTTTTGATGATCATGGACCATCTTCTATGTCTAGTTTTGTGCATCTACCATTGGATCTCTTTAGAGGGCTTCTTTTTCATTTGACTTCATTTCTCTCTCTATTATAAGGGTGTAATTCCTTGTTGGGGAGGGGGATTCTTCTTCTTTTGGGGAGATTTTATATGTACAATGGTACCTAACATAGCCTTATTTTTTGAGACCCATCATCTTTTTCATCCTTCTAAGGTATGCTTAAGGGGGTATTGGTGTAGGTTTTTATTTTCCTAGTGGGATAATTTATTTTCCCTTAGTTATAAGTTTTTCTTACACTTTTATTAATCTTTCTTAGGATAATAAAGTGAGTATTATTTAATAACTAGTAGATAAAGTGATGAGGTGTATCCACCATTAATGGGTGGAATATTTACTTTTTCATCACTTTGTTTAATATCGGTGGTTATTGGTGGTCAATTACTATTGGTTGATTTGTCACCTCCATCCTCTCCTTAGTTATATATAAACTCACTACCTAGCTTATATATTTCATCTTGGAAGATCTTAATGCAATTCTATCATCTTGACATTGTATATCTCTAGGAATTTTTGGTTTACATTATTTATATTTTTCTAGTTTATGTAGCTTTGATTTTTTCTTATACAGGCCCTTTTGTTATTCAATCTATGACCAAATTAAAAATATGGACAAATTATTGATTCTTAGAGAAAATAATCCATGCAACATCCACTTGAAAGAATCAACACTCTAAAAAATTGATGCTTAGCAACCCAAAAGCTAACAAGGAACATCCAAGGAATAAAAGATGGAAGAAAAAATATAATATAGACCATAATGATGTTCAACTATGATCAACCTAAGGGTTAGAAAACCCAACAAGATCGTGATACCATGATCAACAAGATAAAAAACTTCTGCAAGGCTTAAACACCAAATATTCTTAAAATGGAATACACTAGGTGGGTGATTCTTCATGCAATAATTACATCCATTATAATAGTAATCTATAAGTTCCTCACAAATATTAAGGAGAAACTCCTAAAACCACAAGAATAACCTCAATTAGATACACCAAAATAAACAAATATATAAATATATTGTAATAAATATAAATAATATATTCAAAAGCACTTATTAATGCACCATCATACTCCTACACTATGTCAAATATAAGTATAGTTATATAAAATACATCTAAATTATATAATGTGTGTCTTTGTGTTATCGAATAACATTACTTTAATATCTACAACACCTCAAAAAATTAATCAACTAATGTTAGAGCATTGAGACATGGTCACCTAACTACAAAATAAAAACCTCGACATTGCTACAAGAAAGGTGGCACTAGTAGAATACTTACCAATCATGAGATGAAACCACCATGATGAGTATATAAGAGGGGGAAATTACAACCAAACAATAATCAAGTACTAACCCATGATTGCATTCTCTCATAAACACAATGCAATGGTAGGATTAGAAAATTATGAGCCTCAAATGCACACAAATGCCCATTTACAAACTCATACAACATCAAAGGAGAACTACATAAGTGGAAAAATGGTTGGGAGGTAACTTATCTCGACTAGATGATTCCTCCACCATTTTCTTGAACTGGGAGTAAGATAATGATGACAACAACCTCCAATCCACTCAAGAATGAACTAAACAACACCTAACACCAAGGAAAACCATCCAAAAAGGTTTCCTTAGAAGTACAAGCTCTCCACCAAATCAAATGTTGAATGGTCATTTTTGAGAAATGACATGCCTATCAATGTAAAAGGTATACTAACTCTCAAGTTATGACAATTGTCAACAAAGTGACAACTTGAGAAGAATCACTAGACCAATAGGGAAAAAATTACAATATACAATTATTTTGTTGAGAAATGGCTAAAAGAAGTCACTATCTAAAAAATAGGGGATACCAATTTCCATAGGATAAAATAAGAGAAACAAAAGTACTTGAACAATAATAGTTGGTAAACTAAGTCACATCCAACCATCTACTAATTTTTAGATCCATGAACATTCCAAGAAAGTAATTCAACACAACTTGTTCTCAATCTCATTTAGTAAAGATGCCAATAAAACTCATATAGAGATTCAATTACATATCACTCAACAAAAAATAAATATTCACAATAATGCACAAACTAATCATAGCCAAAATTTCCACATGCAGATAGTGAAATTCATAATATTTCCAAACATTTTGCAAATCATCCACCTACTATTACAAGCAACAAGGAATTTAAAACTTAACATAAATTTAATTAACACAAACATCAAGAGCTAGTACATTCTCTACAATTGAATCCCTTATAGACTACTTGTTCACCCATGTTTTTCATTGCATCAAAATACCAATCTATCAATGCCCGATACAAATGGTAGAGACATGGATCACGAGAGGTGGTTAGTCCCATGTCACGAATCCCAAGGGGAACGTTGACGATTTGCCAAAAATCTCCCCCTCAACATTACCCAAGGGGATTCAAACCTGTGACCCAATAACATGTGATATATCCACACCATTAAAAAGATAAGGCTAAGCTAAGACACACTCAAGCTCAAGCCAAGGATATTGAACAAATTCACTCATGCAAGGAATGTCTAACATTAAATCATGTAGAAAACCTAAATTCCATGGGATATGAATTTAATCACGTCATGTATCTCTACATCATACTATAAAAACATAAATTATACTTGCTTCAAAACAAACAATACATAGTTGGAGGCTTTAATCCAAACAAACATATTGATTTCATAATGCAAAACTTAATTTTCACAATTCAATATGCACACTATTTAAGAGGGAGAAAGCACAAATAGATTCAATCAAGGAAGGATTTACTAATTTATTATTTATTTTTCCAAATATTTATCACAATCAATATTTGTATGATCCATTTACCCTAGTTTCTTTAAAAAAATGCTAATGTAATGAAACATTTAGGTTCCCACCAAAATCCTAGGAACAAACACAATTTGGGGACATACTTCAATGACCCAAATACTATTAGAAAAAATTACAATTTTCTCTCATGCACATCATATGTATTTCAACATATGACATGGACACACATGATGACCAATACACAATGCACTTAAGGAAAATATTTCAAAATATGACACAAGAGGGAATTAACATTTACTAATTACGAAAAGGTGGAAAAGAAAGGTATGTTATTTGTGTAACATAACCTACATGCAAAAAGGTATAATATGCAAGATTCCTTTAAATAAGAAATACCACACCACCACCTTTTTCCACATATTATACATATAAAAAAAATAACTCTTTCACTTTCAAATGCATTGCTCACACAATAGTACACAATGCTAAATCATAAGATAAATCATTAGCATTTCTTTACACAAGAAAATTTTCATAATCATACCATTATAAGAAAATAAACATGCACAACAAGACCATCCAAGGGTCCTCATACTCACACAAAGAAAGAATCAAAACATCAAGAATTAAATCACACACAAAAGAAAATTCTCTAGAAGCTCAAGGGTCTAACTAAGCATCCAAACACACACTCCTCAAACATGCCATGTAAGGAGACATATTAGTTAGAAACACCTACTACCAATAGCACACAAAACACACTAAGGCCCTTCAATAATCATAAATAACAAGAAAAACATAGGAGAGTGATCCATATCCACCTTAGGAGACTTTCAACTAGGGCTAGACTTCCTTCCTTGTCAAGTGTGGTAAGGCCTAGGAGGCACCATTCCTCCACAAACACATTGCACAGGTTAGGTCACATTTAACTATCTAAAATGCCACACCAAAGCACAATAAGAAATAAACCAAACAACTAAGTCACTAAAAGAAGCATAATTTGATAAATCACACATCAAGTACACAAAAACCACATGGGAAAGTACATGAACCCGAGATCCCAATTTTGCAACATGGCCTTTGATACTAAATGAAAAGCCCCAAGCCACACACTTGAGACATTAATAGATAAAAAATAGGTGCATATTTTTTTTCTAATTGTCATTTAGCAATCCATAAAACACTTAAACTTGCACAAGGTTTCATAATAACCTATTATGACACACTTGTGAAAAAAGAAATGCATAAAACATGGTAACACAAGCAAAAGAATTTAAAATACCATGAAATAGAAAACCATGGTTTGCACTAAAAATGAGGCATGGGGAAGAGTAAAGATTCTCAAAACCATTGAAACATCCTCCATTCCCTTTCTAGACAATCACCCTTCCTCCATTCCTTTTCTATTAAATCACCCTACAAATCCCACTAGGGTGCATGACACACAATAAAATGGCTAACAAAGTTTTAAATCCTTTCTATTAGAGGTCACCAATAAGCCCTAACACCCTAAAAGGTATTAGAATTACCACAAGTCCAATAATGGCATTGGGATTTCCCTAATTTTGATGCATCATTGAGCTTCTCTCAAGGTGAATCCCCTAGTATCAAACTTGGAAAGTCTTGATACAACAACATTAAGCTTCAAGAAATTTTGATTCATGACACTTGGTATCAAACTTCACTAAAGTCTTATACCTTGAAACTTAGGTGCATAGTGGACTTCCATGTGTTAGATGTTGATTTACTAATGATGCAAAAATATTAGTGATGATTAAAAGAATGCTCTAAACTATTGAATTCTTTTTATTTTACCCTAGCCCATTTTTGTGACTATGAATTCAACCATACACCCATAGATCTAATCTAACACGTGGATTCAATTTCTACCTATAGATTCAATCTTTAGTATTTTATTTTGGTCCAACTAAAAAAATGGTCCTTATTCTTTCTAGTTTGCAGATGGTAGGGATAATTACTCCTATTTGTAAAACCATGTATGTATATCTAGTCCACAACTAGTTAAAATATTGAGAACACTCTCAAACATGTTAGATGGACATCCTAGATGTGAGTGTAATGTAAATTCTTTGATAAATGGTCATGTTAATGCATGTAAGTAATAATGATCTAGGATCTACAAGAGATCTAGATGCCACTAGGAGATGATCAAATATACCTTAATGTTTATAATGAATAAAGGTTAGACCTTGAGCGAGTACATAATGGTTATATGGATACATGAAGTCAACCTTAAACTAGAATTTGAATTATTTTGTAAGAGAATCATTTGCACAAAAGAATAAAATTGAAGACCAAAACTGATATCTATGAGTACATATAGATAAAAATAAATAAGACCTAGATTACATATGTTCAATAAAAAACACAACATTTATATGATTATTATTATATAAAAGATACTCTAAACAAAATAAAACAAAAACATAAAATAAAATAACATATATATAACTAATACCAAAAAATAATATAAAATTAAATTAAGACAAAAAATTTCAACTTAATATATAAATAAAAGAGAGAATTTTATTTGTGCTGACTCTACCAACTTTTAAAATCTGGATATACTATTTTGCATCTCTTGCACACATTAAATTAATTATTATAATTAATAATACAAGTCAGAATCCAAACCATGGATATGTATGAAGTCATAGTTTTGAGAATGGTCCTTAACCTACCTACAACTTGCAGACAAAGTTAAAGAAGGGTGGATTCCTCAAAGTGTACAAAGGACAAAGATTTAACAATAAAACATATTCCTAATGCTCATGACAGAGTTATAAAAAACCATTAGCATGCCCTACAATAGGGACAATTTGGTAAGCCTACTCACATAAATTAATGCTAAGCTTTCTCGTATACAATACCTATGGTTTGAAAGTTAACATTACTTGAGACAGATGGAATCTTCCCAGGTGCGAAGTCTTTCCAACCCTTCTCATTGCTTGCTAAGCAATTCCTGATAGAACAGAATCTTTATAGGTTTACAGACAGCTATTTCTTTTTATATTGAACTCAAGCTACAACAGTTAAATATTACCATAACAGAGACAGCTCTCTGTCAACAAAAACAGAATAATAAGAGTGCAAATTAGAGAACAATGTACTTAAATGATATGTGACAACTCTACCATACTGAAATTTGAAACATAAAAAATATTGAAAGAACCAAACAGACTTTGAACTCTTTCAATCACTTATCATTGATTAATTAGAATTTGAAATTAGATTAAGAAATTGAATTCGAACTTTTATATTCATCATGTAATTTTATAACTTAAATATATCTTAATTGTAAATCAATACAAAATGATAGTACATTATATTATTATTTTTAAGTTATATGCTTGTTATATATTTTTTACAGATCGTTTATGTTGATTTTAGATAAGTATCAATGTAATACATTATTATCATTTGACTGCAAACATATTTGATAGATGCCGTCAACCTATTTGATAGATACATCCAACTCTCTTCCACCATCTATCCAACTGTTTTATTACCCTTAAACTTTACCTCGCACAGAATTTTAAAAATCAGACTAGTTTATTGTAGACAGATAACAACATATTTCAATATCATCATTTGACTATGAGCGTTCTTGATAGATACAACCAACCCTCTTCCACCATCTATCAAATAGTTTTATTATCCTTAAGCTGTGCTTTGTACACTTTTTAAAAAGATCATACAGGTTTATTGTAGATGGATAACAACATAATTCAATATTATCATTTCATTGTGAATCTTTTTGATATATAGATACAGCAAACCCTCTTCCACAATGCATGAAACAATTTTATTATCCATAAATTTATTTTAGACGCATAACAATATAATACAATCAACCCTCTTCCACCACCTACTATCAACTGTTCGATAGATACATCCAACTCTCTTCCACCATCTATCCAACTGTTTTATTATCCTTAAATTTTACATCGTACACAATTTTTAAAAATCAGACACATTTATTGTAGTTAGACAACAACATAATTCAATATCATCATTTGATTATGAACGTACTTGATAGATACAGCCAACCCTCTTCCACCATCTATCCAACTATCTTATTATCCTTAAGTTGTGCTTTGTACACTTTTAAAAAAAATCAGATAAGTTTACTGTAGACAGATAACAACATAGTTCAATATTATCATTTCACTGTGAACCTTTCGATAGATACAACCAACCCTCTTCCACCACCCATGAAACAACTTTATTATCTTTAAATTTATTTAAGACACGCGTCATGATCATTTAACTAAACCCTAATTAATAAATACAACCAACCCTCTCCCACCACCGCCTACTATCAACCAAACCTATCACAGGGACATTACTGGACCATACTTTTTACTAAATGAGTTTACTTTGAGGGATTTCATGTCATGTCGTTCTCCTAATATGTGGAGGGAATAGATAATCTTCATGTTATCCCTCTTGTGCTTTGAGCAATATTATTATTATGGTTTGAAAGATAAGAGGACAGTCACTTTAAACAAAAAAAATAAATGATTATATTCGCATGCATATATTTATACCATTGTCCTTGCAAAGGTCGCATGCGCATTCAATATTATATGTAAATGCCTGTAACTATCAACTCATGGACAACCATCACATTATGTTTTGTACTTCGGCTACAATTTGCTTCACTAATATTATTCTCTTCCAAGGAAAAAGTTCTTTTTCTTTTTTAAAACAATAGATTCTGCAAGTCAAAACCACTACTTTGCTTTAGAGTGGTGAAGGCAGTATTTGGGTGAATACTGTTTCTTAATATCAATTGAAAGGTATGAATACTGTTTCTTAATATCAATTGAAAGGTAAGTTCTTGTTCTTTCTTATTGTTAATTCATATAGCACAAAAATGCCAACTTGGTTGGTCGAAAGTGATGGAGACAACAACACTCAATAATTGCATGTTTATGTTAAAATTTACTGTTTGTCAACTAAATATCATAGTTTTTAACAAATGTCAAATTAGGCAATAGTATATAATAAAAAGAAAGCACAAGGTACCTACAAAGTTCTAGTACTCCCACACAATCACACAAATACATGTATCTTTCTATATTATTCCTCTACACTCAGAGACATATGCATATGTCTCCTCTTCTTTTATATATCTATATATATACAAATACGTGTTTGTCATTTTATTAATTAATTTATAAAATATAAAGACATAAATAAAGGCAACTTTTTGGTTTGATTTTTATATTATTTATATTAATTATATTTATTTTTTTAAAAAAAATAGGCCACTTCATATTATAGATGTTTATTGTCTTTTTTTTATAGCTTTATGTCTATTTCACTCTAATTTGTGAGGGTAAAAGTATCTTAATATTTTAAATATTGCTGAAATATACATTAATCATTTCTATCATTCACTTTAACCCTTAATTAAATGTGTTTTAGAAGTCTTTTATTTACAAAACCTTCTTTGGTTCTCTAATATGACATCGTTGCATATAATACCAGTAGTGGGTCTATTCACAAGAAAGAATTGTACCACTCCCATTAGGTTGAAATCCCCAAAGATAGGTTAATGGAGCCCAATGGTCATAACCCACAATGGTACCAAAGGAAAGCACAAAGATAACATGTTCTTGAGCTAGACGAGAATAATCAAAGTCTTCACAAGCCAAAATAATTATAGTTTGACTATATTAAAAGGGTGCAACTATGAACAATATGAAGAGGGAAACATCCCTATATGTAATAATGAGCATATAAGTATCACACATATATATGAGTAAATGAACATAATATGAAGCATGATATAGAGAGGTAAGTGAGATGTGTCATCAAAGCATAGACAAGAGATATATAAGTAGTGAGAGAAGAATATAGAATCATGAATGTGATGTATACTTGAAAATTTATTATGATGTGATGAATATATGTGAAGCACATTAAGTTGATGTATATGAATGTATGTTTATTTTGAAAGGAAGCAAGGTATGTGGAAATGCTTCCTAATGTTGATCTAAGAGGAGAGATGTACAATTTTAGTTCTTTTACAGTTATAATAAGAGATGCACAATAGGAATATTATAATAATAATAACACATGCAAGTATCAAAATCTCACAACATAAAATATATGTGGGAAAAACCCTTTCGGGTGAAAATCTCCACACTCCAAAACTTGCACAATGTATTATCTAATCAATAGTGATTACAACACACTTGCAATACAAGCTCTTTCAAGAGAATACAAATGTTGAATTCTAGAGCTATTCCAAAAACCTAATGATACTTGCAAATTGAGTATGTGCAGGATCATGATGGGCTAAAGAGTGGCAATATGATGGGTATGTGTAAAGTATGTGGTTGATGACCTTTTTTTTACCCAAAATTGATGAAACGAAAAGGGTTTTTAAAGGAGATTCTCAGCTTTCCACCAATATAAAGTATGTTTTACTTTGAATATTCATTTTCTGTTTGAATTAAGACTAAAGTCCTAATTGATAGGCTGATTAAAAAACACCTATAGTTTTCAAATGGTATCACATTTTTTGAATCAAACATGCATCACATTCTATGCTTCGCAGATGCTACAGGATTAAAAAATAATAATTTCATGAAGTTTTGACCAAGTTAAGGTGGTCGACATATGAGTTTTATATTTTTAAGTTGTAATAAAAAATCATAATTAATTATTTACTTGGAAAAAATAAAAAAAAATATGCATCACATCCAAAAATGAGTCCTCTACTTATATCTAAAATCTTATAAAAAATATTATCATTTTATTGTGGTTAGGGTGGTCAGATAGACACCTACTTTTTATTTTTTCCCTTGAAATTTAAGTACTAATTGAAATTTCAAAATTTTCACCAACTAGATTTTTTTTAAAAATAAACCTAGTAGTTTAGAAACTACATTCAATTTACTACAAATTTTATTCTTACATATTTTTGAAATAATATAGATAACTAATTCAAATTTTTACGTCAAGTTTCCTAACTCTGATTTTTCTGAATTTTTTGCCACTTAAGGGTTTTTTTTCCATGATGATCCTACACATACCCAAATACAACATACTAAACCCACTCCAAGATATCCAATATATAGAGAATACAAGTATGAAGGTAGCTTCTAGAGAAAGCTACAAGAGATGACATCCAAATCCACTTGGCACATTTTTCCACCCCAACAAAGCATGCAAATGACACTTGTACAATATTCTTTGACTCCTCATTCATACTTCCAAACTTGGGTGCTCCATTTTTACTCAAAATAGGTATGAAAAATGCTCTTACACACCTTGCAACCATCATAGAATCTATCATATATGAAAAAAATTACAACGGTAAGAGAATCTATCATAACTAACTAATAATAAATGATTCACTTACAACTTGTCTTAGTCAAACTTGGGTTCCTATATTCCACATGAAAAGAAACCTTCCAACACTTGTCAAACCTATCATAGAATCTAGCTCTTACATGTCATAAGATCATCATAGGAATCCATCATAAGATCGTCATAGGAATCCATCATAATATTGTGATAGATTACCTCAAAGATGCGAACACATGTCAAAGGAATCTCTTATCAAAGTGGGACACCTACATTTCCTTGTGGGTACCACAACATCCATGTCACATTCCATGTCACGTTCATGTTGGAAGTTTATTTTTTCATTGATGTCAATAGATATTTGTTGCATTGATGTGAATAGGTCTATGAGGAGATTGTTTGAAGTCTACATGGAGATGCTTTGATTGGTTGCATTATGTTTTCATTAGTTGTATCACTGATGTCAACCTTTAGAGTTGCTTTGATGAGCATGTATTGGTGATTGGTGATGTTCAATCTCTTGTGTGGTTGCGATACTGTAGAATTTTTCTAAGTGATGAGTTTGTGTTTGTGGTTCTTAGTTTCCAAGTGCTTTTGAGAAAATTTAAATAAAAGAGGAAATAATGTAGTGAAGAGTGTTTAATGTGACAGAGTGGTGTTCAATGTTTTTCTTTGAATTTTGCATGGTTGAAGATCTGTTTGTATGGTTCAAATAAGTTGATCAGAGTTGTTCATAGGTGTTATATCCAAAGTTTCAAGTTTTGGATAATTGTCCAGAGAAAGTTGTGTTCATGAGTGTGTGAATTGTGTAAGTAGTGTTGCCTAGGATAAATAGTTTTGTTCCACATTTCTCCATAGTTTGGTTACTAGGTATGCAGATATGAGGATGTTCTTATATTTCTCATATCTGCTTTAGTCTAAGTTATTTTTTTTGTGCTCCACAAGGTTGGATTCAGGTGTTGCAGTGTGTGGAAGGTTAGCTAGTTGTGAATAATGAATATGTTCTTCTAGTGTATGATGTTGTGAGGGATTTTTTGGATTTCAAGATGTTGATGGAATATTCTAGATGGTGTTTAAGTGTTGTTTGTGGTCCATGAGTCATCTTTTAGATCAAAGCAATTGTGTACTTAAATCTTTAATGGTGTTAACATAGGTTTGGTTGACCTTGGGTGTTTACATTTATTGCAGATATGCTTCAATGTATGTGGAAGTGTTGCATGGTGTGTTTATGTGGATTTAGGTCTGATTTAATGTTTCCTGTGGTTAAAATTCATTACTCTCCATTGTGGGAATGCTTTGGTGTTGACCTAATTCAAATTTTCACATTTGAGGTGCATAACCAACCTTGTGAATTATTTTCAAGACCTTGAAGATAGTATATATGTGTGATGATTTGATGGAGGATGATGGTGTGAAGTGTGTAATTCAAAGTGTTTAGATGTGAAGCATGAAAGTGATAAATGAAGTATGATCTTTGATGCCTAACACTATTGGAAGTAGTGAGCAGAAGGTGTCTATATTCTACAGAGAGTGTGTGAATGTTCTAGTGAAACAATGGTGAAACTGTTTTGTTACTTTGAGATGGATTTCTCATTGTAACAATCTTCTATCTTCTTATTTCTAATATGGAAATGATCCCTTCTTTTCTTTTTGGTAGTAAGCCCTCTAGCAGTGAGTCTATTGTAATCAGTGTTGCAATTACTTTATATTACGAGCTAATCCTCATTGTGGTTTTTCCCTTTTAGGGTTTTCCATGTAAATATGGTGTTCTCATGTGTTCTCATGTGTTTACATTATTTTTTCTCATGTTTACATTCTGCTAATGCATGATAAGGGCTTGATGGTTGTTAAGGTTTTAAGGACTAATACATGGGTATGTGCAAGATCATCATGGAAAAAATAGGCCCTTAAGTGGAAAAAAATTCAAAAAAATCAGAGTTAGGCAACATGATGTAAAAATTTGAATAAGTTATCTATATTATTTCAAAAATATGTAAGAATAGAATCTGTAGAAAATTGAATGTAGTTTCTAAACTACTAGGTTTATTTTAAAAAAAAATTCTATTTGGTGAAAATTTGAAATTTCAATGTAGTAGTACTTAAATTTCAGAGAAAAAATAAGTAGTTGTCTGTCTGACCACCCTAACCACAATAAAATGATATATTTTTTTTATAAGATTTTAGACATAAGTAGAGGACTCATGTCTAGATGTGATGCATATTTTTTTGTAATTTTTTTTCCAAGTAAATAATTAATTATGAATTTTTTATTACAACTTTTAAAAAATATAAAAACGCGTATGTCTAACCACCTTAACTTGTCAAAACTTCATGAAATTCATTTTTCCTTTTTTTAATCCTATAGTATGTGAAGCATAGAATGTGATGCATGTTTTGGATTCAAAAAATGTGATAATGTTTAAAAGCTATATATATTTTTCAATTAGCCTATCAATCAACACTTTAGTCATAATTCAAATAGAAAATGAATAATAATTATTTATTAAATTCAAATTAAAGCATAATGTATATTGGTGGAAAGCTAAGAATCTCCTTTAAAAACCCTTTTCATTTCATCAATTTTTGGTAAAAAAAATTGTTAGCCACATACCCTACAAATACCATCATATTACCACTTTTGACCTATCATGATCCTACACATATCCACATATCTGAATGTTAATGAGGGTTTTAATGTTTTACTATACAACTGGTTCACACCCCCTCTCTTAGTTGTCTTATGCTTTCAAAATTTGGTATTAGAGCAAGGTTCCTTATAAGAAAGCTTAACCGCTTGAGGTATATTTGGGATGGCACATAAGAGGGAGGCTCCTCTATTTGATGGATCAAATTATGCATTCTAGAAGACCAAGATGGAAGGTTTCCTTATTTGACTAGGGTTTGGAGTTTGGAAGTCTATTTAATTTAGATATACTATGCATGGAAATGGTCCAAGCACTAATGATGAGATCAAGGCCTATGAAAATAATGGAAAATCAAGGTAAGCTCTTTTGAGTGGTTTTTCTAATACTAAACTTGTGAAATTTATGAATCTCAAATCTTCTAATGAGATATGGAAGAAGCTAGAAAGTGTTTATGAAAGAGATGAAAAATTCAAGCAAGCTAAGATGTAGAACCTAAAGATAAAGTTTGAAACCCTATAGATGTCAAAGGATGGAGATATTACAAGATACATGCACAAAATAGACAAAGTTCTCAATCCCATCAAAGGCCTTGGTGAAAAACTTAAAGAAGATGAATTGGTAAAGAAGGTACTAAGAACTCTTCCTAAGTACTATAGTCATAATTTTTTTGCTATTGAAGAATTTCAAATTTTAGATCAATACTCTAGAGATAGGTTACTCGGTACTTTAATTACTTTTGAATTGCAAGAGTTTGGTCCAAGTGATTCAAGAAAAGAGACTACTTTTAAAGTTGGAAAAGAAGAGAAGAATAAGGAATTTGATCTAGATGAATTTGATGAGTTGGAAGGAAACTTTGTGAGGAAATTGAAAAAGAGCACTTGAAAATACAAAGGTAAGTTACCTTTCAAATTCTTTCATTGTGGAAAGCTTGGTCATTATGCTTTGATAAACCCTATCAAAGCTTCAAGAGATAGACCTAAGGATAATAAAGGTAAATCAATTAAGAAAATTTATTATGTTAGAGAAGATGCCAATATATATCTGATGATGAATCTAATTATTTGGATGATGAAGATGATGAATGCTTGTTCATGGTTCTAAATTCTAGAAATAATTCTACTAACTATGAGAGATGTATGAAAGAAAGCAATCTAGAATCAGGTCATAACATTGGAGGAGCAATGGTGATTGATTTTCATGCTAGAGAAGAGAAGAACAACTAGATCATTGAAAATGGATGCTTAAATCAAATGACATGTGATAAGAGTAAATTTGTTAAGATTGAAAAGTTTGAAGGTGGTTTATTTAAGCTTGGTGGTGATACACCTGCTATGACATGTGGAAAAGTTCAATTAGTTTTGATAGAAAGCATAATACAGATGATGTTCCTTATGTTAATGGTTTACAACATAACTTTTTGAGTGTAGGAAAAATGTGTAGCAAATGATGTAATCTTGTGTTTTAGGATAATGGTTGTGAGATCATAAAAGGCTTCAAAAATTTGTTTACAGTAGTGACGAGGGTACTAACTCGAGACACAAAATAACACACACAAAATAGAGAATAATATTTTATTCAAAAATATGGAATTCTTACATGTAGAGGATCTCAAATCCCTGAGCTCTGCAATACATGAAAATTACAAAAAAACTACAAAAAATTCCCTTTTCCCAGTATTCACGCTTTTCCCGCAGAAAGCTACCAAAATTAGAAAACCTCGCCCATAAATAGATCCTTTTCCATTTTGAAGCCAAACAACATTCGAATTATGATTTTTGGCAGTTTGGCACCAAAAATTACAATTGAAATTCAAACATTGAGTCCTAATTCAAATATTGGCAATTTTCCAAAAATTGACTAATTTCAAGTCATAACTTTTAGATCTGGCTCGCTTTTGAACCGCTTTGAATCATTGGTGTCTCAAAGTGAAGAACACACTAAGAACCAAATTTCTAGTTCTATCGACTTTAAATTCACATGCGACCATTTAGTAGCCCCAAATTGGGGCCTGCCAGGCTGGGTTTTTAGGGCAAATGTTGAAACGGGAAACTTGAATAACTTTTAAACTGGGAATGATCTTGACTTAATTCTTTCACCAAAGTGATTATTTTTCTATCCTAAATCTTTCCATAAATTTTTGCCTCTTCACACCTTCAAATTCAAAAATGCTAAAAATAGAAATTGAGCAGAAAAAGCAGAAATACAATTTTGAAATTTGGGAACTCTTATTCAACGAAAAGGGTATCCAGAAATGCAAAAAACATCTACAAAAAGCTAACAAAAGGAAACATAAAGGAAAACATCTTTTTGGGTGATGTAGGATTACCCTTACACCACTAGATGCTCCTGCATCAAGTAGGAAGAAGGACAAATGGAAATTTTTATCAACTTAAGGGTGCAATTAGTCAATGTTTTATGACTCAAATTAATGAAAATCAACTATGGAATAGAATAATGTGTCACATCAATTTTTATAGCCTAGTAAGGATCAATTCAAATCAAGCTATGAGATATCTAACAAAGATTACAAATCCTACCAGTGTTGTTTGCACAAAATTTCAAATTGGGAAGCAAGCTAGAAAGAGTTTCAAAGTCAAAGAATAATCTACTACCGATCCTTTGGAGTTGGTGCACACAGATCTTTGTGCACCTACAAGAATCATACGTTTTCAAGGAAATAGGTATTTCATGCTATTAATTGGTGATTATTCTAGAATGACTTGGTTTACTTTTCTCAAATAAAAATCAAAAACTTTAGATAAGCTTAAGGCATTCAAAGCTATGGTTGAGAATGAAATAGATATGAAGAAAAAATGTTTGAGATCTGATAGAGTTGAAGAGTTCACATCTAGTGATTTTAACACTTTGTAAAGATCATGGAATAAAAGGGAATTTTTCATCCCCTAAGACTCCTCAACAGAATGGAGTTGTGGAAAGGAAGAATAGGACTATTCAAGAAGCAACAAGGACAATGATAAAGGAAGCAAATCTACTAGATGTCTATTAGAGAGAAGCAATTCACATTGAATTCCACATACTTAACAAAGAACACACAAGGAAAAACAATTCAAAGACTCCCTATGAGTTGTGGTATGGAAGAACCCCTATTGTGAAATATTTTCGAGTGTTTGGAAGAAAATGCTATATTAGAAGAGACGAAGAAAACTTAGGAAATTTTGATGAAAGATATGATGAAGGAGTATTCCTTGGATATTCTATAAGAATTAAGGATTATAGGTGCTACAACAAGAGGCTACAAAATATTGTTGAAAGTGCAAGTGTCAAAGTGGATGAAGACTTACATAAAATTCTAGTGATGATAGATGAATATGAATCAGACGATTCCTCTTGTAGAGAAGAAGAGAAAGATGTTTAGGTAAGGAAAAATAAGTATAGGTTGAAGAGGATGAAGCTCTAGAAAAGATACCTAAGACCCCTAAGTATTTACAAAAGAATCATTCAGAAGATTAGATAATTGGTGACAAAAGAAAATGTGTGTTGACAAGGAGAAATGCTTCTATGATAGAAGAACAAGTAAACTTATGTTTACTTTCAATAGCTAAACCTAAAACAATGATTGAGGCATGCAAAGATGAATATTGGATCAAGGCTATGGAAGAAGAGCTAATGAAAATTGAGAAGAATCAGACTTGGGAACTTGACCCAAGACTTGTAAACAAGAATGTGATTGGAACTAAGTGGGTATTCTGGAACAAGCTAAACGGGAGTGGAGAAGTGGTAAGAAATAAGGAAAGACATGTGTGTAAAGGCTACTCACAAGTGGAAGGAATAGATTTTGAGGAGACATTTTATCTTGTGGAAAGGATGGAAGCTATTAGGGTGTTCTTATCTTTTATAGAACATAAGGATTTCAAAGTCTATCAAATGGATGTGAAGTTTGCATTCTTGAATGGTGAATTGGAAGAAGAGGCTTACATTGAATAATCAAAAGGATTTCAATTATCAGATAATCTTGATATGGTCTACAAATTGAAGAAAGAATTGTATGGGATCAAGCAAGCTATCAGAGCCGAGAATGCAAGATTGGATAGTTACTTATTGTAAAAAGGATTTAATAAAGGCACTATAAATAGTAACCTTTATTTTAAAGTTGAAAAAGATCAAATCTTGATTGTGGTTGTGTATGTTTATGACATAATATTTAGAGGTAATGAAAGTATGTGCAAGATATTTATAGAATAGATGTAAAAATAGTTTGAGATGCCTATGTTTGGGAAGATAAATTCTTCATTGGACTTCAAATCAATAAAACATATAATGGTATATTCATTTCACAATCTAAGATTAAGTGCACTTGAGCTGTAGTGGTACTGGGATGGGTGACCTCCTGGGAAGGGCCAAGGCTTCACCTCTGTGAGCATCACGTAGGTATAATGAGTGCTAAGTGGACCATTCATTATCATGAGAGATGAGTTCTTGTGAACCATTGCTCATGAACCATGGGTCAATGAGTTTGACTCATAAAAC
>VDFB02201290.1:0-18793 GCA_007258455.2 Sequoia sempervirens | reverse complement strand
GAATTTGCTATTTTTAGAAAGTTGCTTTTTTGCTTTTTTCTATTTTTAGTAAGTTTCTATTTTTAGAAAGTACAGGGTGTCATTAGCATTTGAGTCAAAAGTTTCTATTTTTGGAACTAAAAAGCAAGCAAAAAATCGAAAAAATCATGAGAAAAGCAGAGAAAAAGCGCATGCAAGGCATAGAAAGGCGCATGCAAGATGAGAAAAGCAGAGAGAAGGCGCATGCAAAGTCAAAAAATCAACTGGATAAAATCGCGCCATCATGAGAAAATCACTGAAAAATCAACTAAAAAAAGCAGGCAGTTCATGGTGAAATTCGCCTAAGTCTGGAAGAGGTACGCCCTTGAGAAGTAAAAAGTCCAGTTGAAACTTTAGAAAATCCAGTTCGAAAATCCAGTGATCAAAGGGAAAATCCAAGTAAAATTCATTTGAGGAAATTCGCATTCTTCAAGAAAATCCAGTTGGACGAAGTGAAAATTCCAGTTGGACAAAGTAAGAAATCGACTAAGGCATCAAAATTATTGAACTGGACTTCAGGAAATTGAGTGGAGTGAAAATTCCAGTTGGGAAGTGAAAAATCCAGTTGGAAGTCGAATTTTCTCAAGGTAGAATCGAATTTTTTCTAAGGCAAAGTCACTTTGAGAAGTTAAAATTCCAGTTGAAAAGTCAAGAAGTCCAGTTGAAGGTCGAATTTTGCTAAAGGCAAAAAAAAATAAAGAAAAACTTAAGTTTTCTTTCACCAAGCCAAAAGGGACGCCTTGTTTGAAAAGTCAAAGATATGGATAAGATTGCTTTTTCGTTTTTAAAGCAAAATACAACCAATGAGAGAAAGAAATCGACCTAAAACAATTTGGGAAGGTTTTTATTATAAAAGACAATCTAGTGAGCTCATTATTTTATTATTTACAAAGTCGACTTTCTTCACAGGCAGAGCTCTCCCAAGAAAAGACGTCTTTTTCAGCTGCAAGTGGATTTTTTCTTGAGTTCCAGAACACTGAATTGAATTTTTTCTCCTCTTTTCTGGATTTTCTTCAAACAACTGCAGGTTATCTTTGGCGATTTTGAGAAGGGAATTGGATTTTTTCATTAAAGATTGGAGAAAACTTCAGTATAAACCTTTAAAAATCCAGAAGATTATTTAAAATTCCATGAATGCTTTTGAAAATAATAAAGGAAAATCGATTTCATTTAAGAATTTATTCTTTATGCATCCTTTAATCAAGTTCTGGATTTTTAATTAATTTTTTAAAATTTCTCCAGCCAAGAAATCGCCTTTTTGCAAATTTATTTAAAAATTCTCTAACTTCGAGTTTCTTACAGGCGCAATGTCTTCTCCAAAGAACGTGGGAGGTGGAGTCAGAAAAGCTCAAAAGTCAAGGAAGTCCTGAAGGAATTTTATCCAGAATCCCAGTTGTCCTCGAAGTGGAGGAAAGTTACAGATACAAACTTTGAACAATTTAATGCGATTCAGCACAAGATAAGGATGTTTGGCACAGAAAACGAAATGCCTACACCTATCGCCTCAAATATTGTTAAGTCTGGACTTCATCAAGCAGCAGGATTTCCGCCTGCAGTTCAGTGCAGGGAGTTAATGGTTGAATGCGCCAGAAGGTACAATCCTCAAACAAGATCAATTAAAACGCCCAATGGAATCACCTTGGCCTATTTCACAGAGGATTCAGTCAGGGAGGTATTTGGTATTCCCCATCGCCGGAAAATGTTGAACAAGACTCAGCAAGAATCACAGGCCATGTTCGATCAAGCCAAGGAATCTTGTTTGGACATCATCAATTCCAACTGGATTAAAGAACCCAAAAGGCATCGTTCCAAGTTGCCAAAGAGACTAATTTGCACAGATTTTAAGATAGAATATAGTGATATGATTCACATGCTGAACAGAGTTATGGGAACTTCTCAGGGAGCCTTCTTTGAGGTGTGGATGTTTTCATACGTGGAGGAAATCGTATTGGGAATGGAGGCTATAAATTGGGCCAAGTTAATAAGTGATAACATCGATTTCCAGTTGAGAAACCTTGAAAAAACTAAAACCTTTTACATGAGTTCTTATGTGGTTTACATTCTGGCAAGATTCACTAAGTACAGAGGACTGATTTGTAAAGGCGAAGTGGGACTTCGGAAAGATCAACTCAAATCATATGAATGTTACCCGCAGCTCCAGCTACATTACAGGGACAATTTCAAGATAACAAATGATGCCTTCCTTATGTACATCACACGAGTTCTTCAAGGAACAGTACAGAGAAGGCTATCTAAAGAAGCTATGGCAATGCTTGACAAGTTCGGGTCTTGGTTTATCCAGTTTCCGACATTTACTTACATAAGAATTCATGGATTCTCTGATGCTCCGTACCGACTTCCTCGATACCCAACAGACAAAATTGTTATGCTTGAGGTAGCAAGGCAACTAGCATGCGTAGACTCCATTCAGGCGAAGAAGAACAAACAAAGAGTGGATTTTCCGGTTGCAATTGGAAAAATGCTAGAAGTCTGTCCTTCGTTACAGTCAGCCAAAACAGCAGGGGTAGAGTTGCAATTTTACAAATTCAGCACCTATAATCCAAGGTCCGATTATGACCCATACCTGAGAATACATGGGAAGAAGTCCCTTCATGTTATGCAGATCGAAGATTACTGGTCTAACCTGATGGACGAGTATGGAGTAAGGAAGAAGGCTTGGTCAAGAATTCCAGTTGAACTTGTGAAAAGGTGCGACTTGTTCCCTATACCTGACCAAGTGAAAGACGACGGGGACTACATCCATCCTCAATTTGAACAAGAAAAAGATAAGCCTATTTTATTGCCTAACTGGACACAACCCGAGTTGACCGATGTGAACACATTGATGAAGGACATTTTTGCTTACTCAAGGGAATGGGTCGATGGTCAGATCAGCAAGTTGAGAAAGGAAGGAGTTTCTCTTACTTACGCCACATTAAACAATAAGGATGGCCAGGAGGAAGCAATTGGCGAAAATCCGGATGAATCTCCATATCCCAGCAAGAGGAAGGTAGTAAGTGGAAACCTTCAACTAGAGGAAAAGGAGTCAGCTAATGAGGAATTGGAAAGTAAGAAGCAGAAGGTGACTGAAAATCCCTCATCTTCGAGGACCTTGTCAGTTGAAAATGTATCCATTGTTGATATCGAGCCAAGCTATGAGCAAGAATTTCAGTTTCAAGAGTTAGAACAGGTAGATTCTTTCCAAAATCAAGCCTCCACGGAGTGTTTGGAAGGAGATGATACTTTGATGATTGAAGGTGCAGGAGATACTGAGATCCTTGAGGACAGTGAAGAACTAGGAGATGAGGTAATTTCTGCTCTTAAAGGAATTAATGATGATGTTCAGTTAGAGGATGGAATGGAATTATCCACAATCCCGGATTGGCTAACTGAAAGTTTGAAGAAGAAGTCCAGACCACTGGATGAAGTTCAACCAGTTGAGAGCATACAGGACTTCCTAGAAAGAATTGGCAAGGCTAAAACGCCTAAAAAGCCTAAGAAGTATTCTCAGATTACCAGGAATGATACAGGATCCAGGATCTTACAGGTGGCAGTCCCGAAGATTGATAAGCCAAGAGATCAGATTGCTCCTATGGATTATGAAGTTACAACGTTGGACATTGGCCCAACGACAATAGATCAGGATTTCCATGAGTTGGCAGACACTTCCAAAGCCATCAGGGAGAAGTTTGATAAAACAGAAGAGAAGAAGGAAAGGTTGGAGTTAGAAAATCTAAGGCTGATAGAGTTCATTCAGCAGCTAACAGCCCCTTTGCGTCAGGAAAATGCAGCCTTTATTCCACCGTCATCTCTTACTCCGGAGTCCGTTGATGTCCTTGAGGCTATGAGGATTACGAGTCAAGCTACCAAGAGTTGGGTGACCAATATTTCAAAACAAATGGAGCAATTCTTGGAGAAGTGCGCCCAAACTTATGACAGATCTGCATTGCTGATAACTGAAGTTAGTCAAGTTGAGGACCATTGGGAAGATTTCCAGTATGTACAGGACAAAGTGATACCTCGTTTGAGGGTTCTAAAAGAAGTCTCCTTGCAAATTTTGATCCAGGAAGGTGTTGTCGAAGAGGGAGCCTCGTACGATTTCAGCAGGTGGTATTATTCCTTATTGGCCAAAAAGAAGACATATGATGGAATGAAGGAAGAATGTGCTGCTATACGGAACACGATTGAGAAAATTCAGTTCAAAATCCTCACTTCTCTTGAAGGATTGACAGGACAAGAACATCATGATACGAATGGCTTAGATTTAGAAGGGTTGAAGAAAAGTGTGATGAGCATTTACTTCAAAGAAGTGCAGATTATTATAGAGAATCAGCTTGCTGATATGTCTTCCCTTTTGACCTTCATGGAGAACTTTCAGAAGCAGGAGGCTAGATGGGAAGGAACTTTTACTCAGTGCCTGGAGACCTTGGACGTGATTGGAGTGCAACTGGATTCTGTGCCGAATATCTCGATGGAGGAACTTGATTCTGTGTTAGCCAAATTTCTTGCATTTGCAGCTAGGGAGCGATCCAAAGGGAATTGCATTCTGGATTCCCACTTGCTCGAATGAAGTGCAAGGTGTCATCATTTGCCATGCTCCAAATGGCGTATTCTGCTTGTGCCACGTGTCTTTGAGTTTGTTATGCTTTTAGGGTTAGGGTTGGTCAAATTTGATCTTGGCCGTTGATTTCAAATTTAATCTTGGCCATTGCTTTGTAATTGGGGTGCCTATATAAACCCCATTCATTTCATTTATTCAGGGAGAGACTGATGAGATTGTTGCAATATTGCTGTTTAAATAATAAGTGGATTCAGAGTTGAGCATTTATTATTTCTATGAGCCCGCATGGTTTCATTGATTTCTTCAAAATAGAGTAAATTTGTTTTCAAGTATTTAGATGAATGAAAGATTGATAGTGTTGGAAAAGTGGAATTAGTTCATACCTTTTTCAATTGGATGATTTTCAATTTGATGTGTAAGGTTAGTCTGAACATTAAAACTGCTTAAATTGAATTCTATTATCTATATGCATTGGTCGAATTGATGGTGATATAGTGTAATAAGATATCTTTCGCAAACCCTTGAAGATTGCACCGTCTTTGTCTAGTTGTAGTGCCGTGCTTGGCGAAGCAAAGATTGGTTTAAATTCCATTATCCAGCATTTGTCTCCGAAGTTCATAGGTTTAGTTCTGCGTAAATCTAGTTCCTTTACCCCCATTCCCTTTTATTTATTTTTGTCCTAAACCGAAAATTCCAAAAAACATAAGAGCGTTCAACGTTACATCGATCCAACTCCCTACTTTGAGTGAGTTCATCATTTTAAGGTCCCTTTGTGAAACCAGCATATCACATCATCCATTGAGCTTGTCCATCCCCCAAACCGGAACATTGGAATTACCGTATGACCTTTCTGGCAATCTTAGCATAAGAGGTAATTTTTCAAGAGAGGATAAAGCCGCCCTTGGGCATTCTTTTCTTTATTCTAAGGTGTTTGGTGTGCAACAAAACACTCATCAACATTGTACAATTGAACATCCTATCGCACTCAGGATGCACTCAAGCTTATCAAAGTCAGCGGGATCTCTGTGCATCCAACATAAACAAGAATTGGTTATTAAAACCAAAGCCTACTGCAAGCAAGATGCCGAAAAAATTGATCAGAACCCACTTCAAAGAGGAATATGGTGATATTGTTCTGCTACTTAACAGAATAGTAGGCAGTGCCCACGGTGCTCCTTTCGAAGATTGGATGTACTATTTTATTGATGAGATAATCACTGGAGTCAAGATGTTCAATTGGTCCAGGATGATTAGTGACAGCTTGCACGAGCAGTTGGTCAACTTTGAGGAGACCAAAACTTTCCACATGAGCTCATACATTGTATATTCACTTGCAAGATATTATAAATATCCTGGCTTGACATGCAAAGGCGTGGTCGGCAATGGCGAGGGGAAATTCAAAGTCTACGACTGCTATCCACAGCTGCAGCTGAAAGAGAAGTCTCATTTCCGTAGAGCTCATGATGCATTTTTGATGTATATCACCCGGCTTCTTCAAGGCGGAACGCACCAAAGACTCTCGCATGAAGCCAAGAGCCTAATCAGTCGGTATGGATTCTGGTTCATTCAGTATCCTAAGTTCACCTACATCAGAATCCAAGGATTTTCTGGAAATCCTTACAGACTTCCTATCTATCCGACTAACAAGATGGTATTGTTGGAGGTGCTGAGGCTATTAGAAACGTATCAGAATATCCAAAGGCCTAAGCAGAAAGCTGCCGTCACCTTCCCCTTTTTCATCGGCAACATGGAGGAGTCATGCCCGACGGCACAAGCGGCAGAGGTTGCTCGACTGGAGATTCAGCAATATCCTTTCATATCATACAAATCCAGGAGCAATTTTGATCCACTCCATCACATCAAAACTGTGGACGGAGAAAGGTACAAGCATCGGGTTGACTTAGAGGACTTTTGGGCCAACGCAGCCGATGAATTTGACGTAAGAAGAAGGTTATGGTCAAGGTTGCCATTAAGCATGATAAGGGCGACAGAGCTCTTCAAAATACCTGACCAACTGCAAGATGATGGAATATACGTACAGCCAGGCTTCAAGGAGAATGAGCCACTTCCACCTATAAAATGGTTCGAGCCTGAGATGGGTGATCTAACCACTTTGATGCGCCCTGTTTTCAAGTACTCTCAGTGGTGGATAGATCGGCAGGTGGAGGTCCTAAAACAGAGAAGTGTACAATTTACCTATGAGTTGATGGGCAATACCGAGTCATGTTCTTCAAACGCTGGTGCATCTCGTGGAGATGGACCAACGGATGCTGCCAACTCAAGGAAGAGGAAAGAAGTTGAGAGACAAGAAAAGGATAAAATGGTAGATGAGGGGCCTTCTCGAAAGAAGCACAAGTCTAAACCCCTTCAGTCGGCCACTTCCAAGAACATAGAAGAAATGCTCGCCTTGGATAGAGAATCTCTGGAAAATGCCAGGATCCCTTCTCCAGTTGAAAATGTAGAGCTAATACAAGTAGAAGATGACGATCAACCTTCTCCAGCAAGCACAGAAATCCTGGAATCAGATAATGATACAGACATTATGGATGGAGAATTCGAGGAAGGAATGATTTCCGCCCTCAAAGGCATCCAAGATGACCCATCTGTCCAGGAAATCCTGGGTATGCAATTGGTCCAAGAAATTCAAAGTATGCCACAAATTCAGGAGGAACATGAAGTGCAAGATATGCAAGACGTCCAAAATCAACAGGACGAAATTGAACAGCCAACAGTCCCAGATTGGCTGAAAGAAAGATTGAAAAGAAAAGCGCCAGTAGAAGTTCATGAGGAGGACAATGACACAGATTTTCTAGCGAGACTAGAGCAAACTGCCCCGAGGAAGAAGGCCAAGAAGTTTTCCACTATCCAGAGGGATGAAGTTGGGAATCGCACGGTGCAAATTGCAGTGCCTACAGCCGACAAGTTTCAAGATGAGATTGCCCCTGAGGAATATGCTATCACGACCATAGACATGGGTCCGACATCAAAAGGGCAGGAGGTCGAAGACTTGGACAATTCCGTGGCCACCATCAAGGTCAGGTTAGAAAAAGAAGTTGCCAAGAAAAAAGAGTATAAGAAAGAAATTCAACGCCTAAAAGATTACATCCAGCACCTAACCAAGCCACTAAACGAAGGTGAACAAGTGGCGCCTTTACCTCCAAATGCTTTACAAGAATCAAGTGCAAATTTTGAAGAAGAGCTGACAACAGCGAGGGAGGCTAAAGACTGGATGGTTGGAAGGAAAGAAGAGGCGCTGGTATTTGCAGAAAAGTTGGCCCAAGTGAATGAGCAGGCTTCCTTCATGCTTTCACGAGTTGCAGATCTTGCAGAGTCATGGAGTAATCTTGAGGATATTCAAAGCAGGATCATCCCATGTATTCGGGAACTGAAGGGCATCTCAAAGCAAAGATTGATCGAAGACAAGGTTATCGAAGCTGGAGCGGCTTATGATTTTAATGGATGGTATTACGCTTTAATCTCAAGAAGAGGAGTCCTCGAAAGGGTGAAGCAGGATGGTGTCAGAATTGAAGAACAAACGAAGGAAATTCAGAGTAAAATTTATGAAATGGCTGCAGATATGTTGATAAGGATACTGTCAGAAAGAAACACTTGCGGCCAAAGATCTTAAGAGAGCAAGTACAGAAAGTTTTCTCCACCACCGGGCCAATCATGAAGGAAGGCTTCACCAAAGTGTTCGACTTCATGGCCATCAGAAATTCTTTCTTGTTGCAGGAATCAGAATGGGCGACTATTTTTGCAGAGTGTGCCGAGAACTTGGATTTGCTGGAGTACAACGTCAGCGTGCTGCCCGACATCGCCATGGAAGAGGTCGACCTGATAGTGTCCAGGTTCGCCGAACGTGAGGCTGCACGAGTGGATAAGGATGCCACTCCGGATATCTAGAGCTCTCTTCAGTTAACTGATTGTGGTTTTAGAAACCCTAATTAGGGTTTAGTTCTGTTTAATCTAGGCCATTGATCCTAAATCAATCTCGGCCGTTCTTTGTAATCTTGAAAAACTATATAAACCCCCCCCCTCACTCTCTCATGGATTCATTAGATATTAGATATAGAGAGGATTAGAAAGATAGAGGAGATTAAGAAGTTAGAGCAGATTTGAGATAGTTAGATTGTAGAAATAAAGAGAGAGTCCTTATGAGATTGTTGTGAAAACACTACTTTGATAATGAAGTTCAAATGCATGATGTGCCTTGAATACTTGATTGTTGAATAGTTGCATGGTCACATATTTTCTTTCTCGCTTAGTGAATTTGAATTATAATGTATGTTAGAAGAATGATTGATTGATAACGGAGATTGGTGAAACCGAGCTCATACTTTCTTTGGGTGGATGATTTCACTCAATGTGCAAAGTTAGACTGAGCTTTCATTGTGGATGCTTAACTTCTGTTTGAATAATTGTTGTTCGACTTGATGGTAATTATTCGTTACATGAAAATCACAAGCACATTCCTAGAAGATTGCACTTGCTCTGCGTAGTTGTCGTTTATCGTGGCGAAGTAGAGTATGGTTTATTTGGTTTCATTTAGTCTTCGTCTTCTCTTGAGTTCTTAGGAATAGTATAGGATCTCTAAACCCTTGATCTTTTTGCACTTTTTTTTTATAAATCAAAATCCCAAAATGGTACTGCATTTATGTCTCCACTTCTCCGATTAACTTGCAAAATCTTAATTGTGCCCACAGCAAATCACATCCATACCACAGAGCCTATCTACATTCATCTTAAACATTGGAATTACCCTATGACCTCACTTGCAATCTTAGCATAGGAAGTAGTTTTTCAAGAGAGAATAGAGCGCCTGTGACACTTTGTTCTAAGATGTTTGTTGTGTCATAAAACACGCATCAACAAAATACTACTATTTTGGTAATGCCTATTTTTAGTAATGCGACAATTGCATCTTAGAATGTGTGCTTATTTTGAGTTTGGACACACTATTTTTAGCATTATGCTATTTTAGTAAATGCTATTTCTAGCAATGGACCTGGCAATAGTTCAGTGCAAGTCTTCTATTTCTGGCAGTGGTGGCATTTTCAGTCTTTGGGATTCTATCAATTTTGGCAATTCAGTGGTTTCACCAATCTCGGAGTTTGAAAATGGCAAGAATGGTAATTTAAGTTATTCAATTTATAAAGTTTTAAAAACGTAACCTTTATGGACCCCCATGCCTAGGAGTAACAACTAAAGGTTGTTTTTAAAAGGTGTTCATGTGCTTGCTCAAGTTGGACACCTAAATGAGAGGGAAAAAGAAATAAAAGTAAATTTAATATTCTTCCTCAAGTTGGGTGTCCCCTTTTGGAGGGAAAAGGTTTTCAAATTTCAGGGTCTCAAAGTGTTATATATTCACCCCTCTTGCTCTCATTTTTACTATGTTGATTGATGATAATGAAATGTTGTCGGAGTGAGGATGGAATCCCCTCAAGGGCTTTGAAGATGAAAACCTTCAAAGTTTCTCTAGTTTCAGAGTTGAGAGATACTCCCTAGTTGGACATTGGAGTGGCTTCACTGTAGGAGTCACCATTGGAGTTATTGGTGAAAGCTCTTCAGTTTATTTTCTATTGTGGATTGTTTTGATGTCTTTTATCTATGTTTTGGTGTGTTAACTCTTCTTGCAGTGATTTGGAAGCATTTTTGGAATTGATTTTAGAAGATTTCAGTTTGTTGGTTGTTCATTCTTGCCCTAGGCTGTACCATTGCATTGTTCATGTTGATTGAAGGTTTGGAGATCTTTTTGTGGGCATTGTTCATTCTTGTTTGGCAGGTTGAGGCGACCCATGGCGCAAGAAATCAAAATTTATGAAGGTGGCATGAATTTCTAGGAGCAAATCGCCACTCTTGCTGGTAATACCTCTTTGGGGATTTGATACTTGGTTCTTGGTGACAGTGATCTGCTCTCCATCCTTGCTGTTTTGTGTGTTTTGGAGGTGCCTAGCCTATGCATTTTCTTTGTAGACATTTTGGAAGGGATTCAAGGTGATTTGAGGGAGTTGTGCTCATTTGGGAGTTGTTGGTTGGTGCATTTAGCTTGTTGTATGCACCTATCAGACTGATATTTTGAGTTTCAGACCTGTTGCAGCAGCTTGTTTGTCCTTCAATTGACCTCCGGTGATGATATCTTGAAGTATACTTGTTCTAGTTTGAAGGGGGTGTTATTATTCTTCATTGTAGCATCTTGGGAGGGTGTTTTATTTCACATTTCTGTCATTTACCTCTCATAACAGCAGTATGTAATGATCTGATTTGATTATGTTGAGCTCATTGTAACACCATCGGTAGTACCATTGGTGAATGCTCTTGTATTTGCATTTGATACTTACCCCACTAAACAAGTGGTTGCTCCCGTTGAATAAGTGGTCAAGCTTTACTTTGGTTACTTGTTACTCTTGCTGAATAAGTGGTCAAGTTCTTATATTTCCTTTCTTGTTATGCTAAGTTATCGATTCATCCCTATAAGAGCCTAGATATGGTGGTATGGTACTTCATTTGATTCGAATTCAAGTACGGTACTAAAATTCGACTAGGATTCAAAAATCACTACGGATTCAATCTCGATTCATGCAGGATTGTGGATTTGACTAGGATATGGCGCTATCTAATCCAAGGCTAATCCACAACGTATTTTGACGTCAAAACGCCCAGTCCGCATAATAAAGTGGTTTTTAAGCATTTTTTAATCATTTTCTTGACCAAATGTTGACTTCTCAATAATTTAATATTCATTGCAACCCTAATTTCGGCCTCCAAACACACTAAATAGGTAAAAACAATCTCATTTAACAATTTGTGAATGAAAAACAAGTTTTTTTGCCTCCATTGCTAAACTTTCTCTCTTGCTTGCACAAGCTTGATTAGACTTGAAGGCTGATTGTTGGTTGTTCAAAGTTGATTTTTGTGCTATTCCTAAGCACTTGCATTGCCAAGAAGATCGTAGAGCAAGATTTGTTCAAAAGAGGTAGGTTTCTTTGAAGTTTTTATTATTTTTTTCTTACATTTTTTTTAACAAATGAACTATTTTGTTTTGTTGATTGTTCTCATTCTTTTAAGTTTTTTCAATTTCAAATTTCAATACCAAAATCATTTCAATATGTTGTGCCTTAGGTATTACAATGGCATCTACTTTTAACACCACGGCCCAATCTCGTTTCAAAATAAATGCAACCTCTCCCCTTTGGAAATATGTAGAAATGGTTCAACAATGTCTAGGTGGTGGAGTATTTATTTGGGTTTGTAGTCATTGCAAAGTTCAATATACAAGCTCATACAATTGAGTGAAAGCCCACTTGTGTAAGATCTCTAATACTGGCATCAAAGCTTGTCCAGGACCTCCAAAAGGTGATGGTAAAGGCCTTCCAAATGACGTAGTGTTGAAATATATTGCTGAGCAAGAAAAAGTAGAGAAAAAAGTTAGTAGTCTTAAAACAAGCCATCCTTTGAGGAAAGAATCTCGATCCATGAAACCCCCTACACCACCTACTTATCTTCCACCTATAGAAAGCCATCCATTTATGAACATCCCTCAAGAGCAAACTGTGCCCTCATCAAATAAAAGATCCAAGGGACTGTTGGAAGCTTCATTTCAGAATGAGGCAAGAGAGATTGCTGATCAAGACATAGGAAGATGTGTCTATGCCAATGGATTGGCATTCATAGCGTTGATGGATTTCCTGCAATGGCAAAAAATGGTGGGAATCTATTAATGAAACAGGGATATAGGGCCTAGGGTTTTGAGAGTCGCGTTGCACCTTATTGGAGAAAGAGGTGAAACATGTAGCAAACTCTTTGAAGCCCATAAGGGATTTGTGGATTGAAACAAGGGTAACCATCGTTTTTGATGGATGGAAAGATGAAAAAAATCGCCCATTGATCAATGTTATTGCCATGTCCCCTAAAGGGGCAATGTTTTTGGCGATGATTTATGAGACGGTGAAAAGTGGTCCATTTATTGCTAACATCCTTTGCCAAGCTATTGAAGAAGTGGGCCATCAAAATGTTGTGCAAGTTATAACCGACAATGCCAGAAATTGTAGGGCTGCTGGGTTATTGATTGAGGAGAAGTATCCACACATTTTTTGGACACCTTGTGCTGTCCACTCCCTCAATCTAATGCTACAAAAATTGGATCCAAAATTGAGTGGATCAAACAGGTGTATGCTGAGGGCGAAGACATCCAGATGTTTGTCACCAACCACCATATGACACAAGGAATATTTAGACAATTCTCAAAATTGGAATTGTTGAAGGTAAGTTAATTGAAATTCTCAATATTCTTAAAATTTTAGTTTTCTTTTAATTTTAAATTTTGATTTTGTAAATTTAAATTACATTTTAATTTTAATTTTGATTTCCAAGCGAGGTTGCAAAGACCTTGGATTTTGCCTCCAACACAATTGTGTTGGGCGACTTATGAAGGTTAGAGTGAGGCATTTTGCTTGCATGGTAATCAGCCCTAATTGGGTTCTATGGAGGCAATCTAGCAATGAAAAGGAAAATAGGGTCAGGCAAAGGATCCTAGATGATAATTGGTGGGATTGTGTTGAGTACCTGGTCAGTTTCACTGAGCCTATATTGAGCATGATCCATTACACAGACATGGATAGACCTTGTTTGGGAGAAGTATATGATGGTATCAACTCAACGATTGAGAAGATGAAAACCATCATCAATGCAAAAGAGGAAGATCCTGATGAAAAGTTCTTCAAAGAGCTACAGGAAATCATGGTTGATAGATGGAACAAAATGACCACTCCATTGCATCTTCTTGCTTTTGCATTGAGTCCCAAATATTATAGTCTTGAGCTTCTTTCTGTTACATCAAGAGTTGCTCCATATAGGGATGTTGAAGTGGCTGAAGGGTACAAGGCAGCAATTCAGAGACTCTTCACTGATCGTGACCGACGTGATCGAGTGAGGGCTGAGTTCATGGCTTTTGCATGCTCCGGTAGTGTTGCTCAGAATCTTGATGTTCTTCGAGACAAGTACAGGGTGGATGGTCATAGTTGGTGGTACTTCCATGGGCAAGAATACATGCACCTCCAACCAATTGCAATAAAAATCTTATCCCAAGTAAGTTTTATATTTTGTAATTTTAATTTTAATTTATAATTTTATATTAATAATTTTGTTTAGTTAAATTTTGTAACACTTAACTATTTAATTTGGTCTTAATAGGTTGCTGGTTCATCTTTTTATGAGAGGAATTGGAGCACATACTCCTTCATCCACTCAATAAAACGCAATAGGCTGCATTCAAAAAAGGCAGAGGATTTGGTGTACGTGCATTCAAACTTGCGCCTCCTTACACACAAGCAAAGTTCCTACAAAGAAGGAGACACAAGGAGGTGGGATATTGAGCCAAAGCAGCTTGACTTGGATGCTTCCACAAGTCACTTGGCTGCACTTGATATTGATGATGATTATGAGCCTGGAGCAGCTACTGATCATGAGAGTGGTAGTGTCAGTGCTACTGCTACTGCTAGTGGCAGTGCTTGCGCAAGTGCCACGAATGCTATTTGTAGTTCTACACAAAATGTAGCATCTAATAATGCTAATTTGTTTGATGACCCATATGATTCAGATTGATCAATGATCAATAATGGGCCATGACTGATTGTAAATGTTTGACATTTTATGTTTGAACTTAAATTTATAATTTTATATCATGACATTTGACTTTTGAGTAATCACTAATATTTTAATATTTGACTTAGTGACTATGAAAGTGTTGATGTATTTTTGCTGTATTTATTGGACTATTAATAACTGGTGGTGTATTCTAAACTTGATTATTGCTGCAAATATGTATATATTTCCTAATTTTTATATGTTTTGTATTAGGTACTTAACCCCAATTTTTTTTTTGCGAATCTTGTCTTTGGATTCTTGTACTTATAGAATGCAAAAGCGAATCCTTAATTTGGTGTTATGTCATTTGAATAAGCAAATATTTATTGGCTTCTTTGCCAAGTGCTTTTCCTTTCTTGTACTTCCCACTGAATAAGTGGATGTTTACTTTCATGCATTTGGCTTTCTTTACTCACCCCACTGAAGAAGTGGTAGCATAGAAGAATTTAATTGTAAGCCTTCTCACTGTATGCTCTCACCTTGCCCACATCGAGATCTGGGTGATTAGAAAGTGGAAGGTGTTTACTTTCAGTTAGTTTGATCTTTCCATGTAATGCAAGATCACCTTTCTACCATATGCTCTCACCTTGCCCATACTAGGATCTGGGTGATAAAAAAGTGAAGGGTTGCTTATTCAGTTGCTTATCATTGCATTTTGACTAACACTAACGGGTGAAATTTGGAAAAAATTAAGGGTGGGTTATTACAGTGGTACAAGAGTTGGTTTTCCTGCTAGCCTGTGGGAATTCAGTGAAATTCAAAGTTATGACAATGGTTTTCAGCAGGGTTGAAGATTAGCTCAAGAGGAGTTATGAATAGGAAGCCATTCAACTTTTGAAAGAGTATAAAAGCATGCTTGACGGGTTTAGAAGCATGGTTTCTTTTGACTCTTTCTTGGGTTGTGTTGTAATATTGAAACTTGAAAAAATGGGCTTGGTTAAGTACATTAGAAGAACAATGAAAGAAAAATCAGAACTTTTCAATGAAGAAGGGTTAGAGAAAGAAGTACTTGTTTGTGGTTTACAGCCAACAAGTAAGCACGAGGGAGAAAAAAATCAGTCAACATGCATTGATGATGGGACTCTAAGTTCTAAAGAAAGTGAAGCTACAAGTGAAGAGCACATGACACTACAAGATGACTGCAAGATTGAAGAAAAGTCGCCTATTGAAACTACGAATGAAGAACACATGAAGTTTGAGGAAGATACCGCCATGGAAATTATCAAACCTTCCATGATGGATCAGTTTCAAGGAGGTATTAGTTTGTGGTTATTCCTCTAGGGGAACCTAGCATTGCTTCATCACCTTACCTTGTCCTAGCAAGGAATCAAATGGTGGCTTGGATGACGTTGAGTTGGATGTTGTTCATACATATGATGGCAGCCAGTTAGTCCAATATGTGGTGAAAAAAGAGGATTGGTTAGGACTGATTTGATATTGCAAGATATGGAGGTGAATGACTATCAATGATGCTAGTACTAGGAAGTTGAAGATTGACTTATTCACAAGGACAACCAATCATGAGGAGTATAGTGTTCACATTTTCCTTGAGCCGAGCAATCAACCCTTTAGCACATGGGATGTGGGTGTGTTGGCACCTAAACAAAATGGGGATCCTATATGGGATGAATTTCCTTTTGAACTAGATGATGTTCAAAACACAGAACACAATGTAAGCCATGAGATTGTTGTTGAAGAAGATGTCTTTAAAGAAGAAGCTTGTACGGAAAAGCTCCAAAATGACTTCTTTGAGAAGGTCACAGCCACTAATGACAAGTTTGATGCTATTGAAATTTTCAGAACAACATCGATTGGAGAGCATCTTCATCATTCCAATGATGGCGATCTAGATTTTGAGTGCGAATCTCCTACACATAAAGAATATTGGCTCAACTTCTCAAAGAGTCCAGTAGAGGATCATGACGATATGGAACCTGATGAGGATTGTAAATCAGCAATCAGTAGTGACTCATTGCTTGGGTTGGGGGCTACCATGACTTTTGATCAAAGTGACAATGAGGAGGAAGTAGATTTAGAAGATCATATTGCTCCTAACAATGAAGATATTTCCAAAACTTGGTTACATGGGGAACCAAGTCACTTGGTTGAACAAAGACCTAGGGAGTTATGTGAATTGAAGAATCAATTCTTGGTCACCATTGAGAAGGAGATTCAGGTCCTCACAAAGTTGGACAACACTCACAAGATCCTTGAAAACCTCATGTAGAACGGTGTTGAGGGAAGAGATACTTCTACAAATTTGCATCTTATCAAAGACTCTTTGGAAATAGTGAAAGAAGAGTACTTGCACTTGATTAGAGATTGAGATAATGCCATCGAATTTGCAAAGGAGGCTATTAGTGCATTGAAAGAAAGGGATAAAAGGTTGACGAGCTGTCTCTTGAGCTAGTTTTGATAAAAGACATATTAGAAGATACTCAAATGGCACTAATGGAGGTAGAAGATCAACTAGCCAATACCAAGCTTTCTAGGGAACAAAAGCTGAAAAAATCAAGCAAGTAATTGATGAGCTTGATAGTCTTGAAGAGGAGTTTCACTTAGAGAGATTCCCCAAAAAATTAGAAGTTGCATGTGCAGATTTGGATCAGCAAGTTGGATTTGAGCAAGAGAAAGGGAATGACTTTCAAATTCTTGATAATCCTCTCTTTGAAATGGGTGCAGAGTCAATTTATGAGAATCCACTCTTTGTAGTGGAAGATGAGACATTTGGGGAAAATTCCAAGCATGAGATAGAGTGTGGTTCCCAACTTATTGATGACTTGAGATCAAATCAAGAGGATGTGTCAAACTTGGTGATTGGTAATCTTCCAAGGTTGCTTGATAATGAATGCATAAGTAGGGTTAATGATGAAGTTTCCACACGGGGAGTGTTGGATCATGGTGACTTCAACATCTTGGACATTAAGGTGTTATCAAAACATGGTTTGGTAGCTACTAGACGTTCTGGGATAGTAGCAATGAAATAAGAAAGAAGCTAGAAAATGAAACACATTACTAGTTTATGTTAAAAAAACCAGCCTCTAGTGCCTATAGACTTATGAAGTGCTAAACACTATGAAAACACTAACAACAGAAAAATCTTGTAAACCAAGTTCGTGACCCCCAAGACATAACAAAAGCTATGGAACTAACTTGAACGAGAACATAGTTAATTTGTGCCACAAACCTGAGAGAGTTTGCGAGAAATAGATCTCAAATGAACATTCTATAATAGCTAATGCTTATTAAGTGAGAAAAAAACAACAGTAAACTGAAACTTTTGTGTGCTATGAGTTGTTTTTTCAAAATGGAAAAGAAACGTGACCTCCACTAGATCTAATCTAAATTGCCTAATGTAACAAAAACTGCCCTTATTTTTGTAATATACCTATTGTAGATCTATGTTGATAGACAGTGCAAATTAACAATTAAAAAACTCAATTTATAATTGCAAATGAAACACCACACATATACACAAAAAACACAAAAAACACAGATTTTACGTGGTTCACCATAATGGCTACATCCATGCGAAAAGCAAGGGAAAACTTTGTTTATTCATTTTGTTCATCTAGTTACATCTATAGCAGCAAGCAAGCAATTATTTTATACATTATCCACACATGTTTTGTATTTGAAAAGTCTCCACAAAAAGGAATGCTAAGAGACCATCGATGGAGGGAAACCTAAGGAGTTGAAAAGCCTACAACCGTTGGACTTCATTACCAAAAATCTCCCAATTGAAGTCCAACCACTACTGCAAAGAAAGTCGCTCAAAAAGTTCCCCCATCTTCCAGGATTATTGTCACATCTTGAAAATGCCAAGAGAAGCCCTACAAAACTCAAGCTTCTCCCTTGGGACTATCTTCATCAATGCATCAGATGGATTCACCTTTGTATGTATCTTTTCAACTTTCAGTTTTCCCTCTTCAAGAACACTCTAGATGAAATGATACCTCAACTCAATATGCTTTGTTCGATTGTTAAAAGTTGCATTCTTGGCCAAATGAATAGTGCTGTTGCTATCACAAAAGTGAGTAAAAACATGCTGTTTGCATCCCAATTCACCCAATAAACGCTGCAACCATATCATTTCCTTAGCACATTCAATGAGAGAAATGTATTTGGCTTTGATAGTTGAGATTGCAACAACTTGTTGCAATCTAGAAACCCAACTGATCGCTGCCCCAACAAATGTAAAAACATAACCAATAGTTGATCTTCATTTGTCCAAATCACCGACCATATTAGAATCAACGAAACCTTGCAATTGTGCATCTTTCCCTCCAAAGCATAAAACATAATCTCAAGTGCCCTTCAAATACCGTAAAATTCACTTAATAGCTTGCCAATGAATTTTACCCAGATTGCTCATATATCTACTCACTACTCCCACTACATGAGCAATGTCAGGTTTAGTGCCATTGCATACATGAGGCTCCCAATAGCGAATGAGTACGAAATTCCTTTCATGTATTCTTGGTCTTCTTGTGTCTTGGGACACATCTTAGAGGATAAACGAAAATGATTAGCAAGTGGTGTGCTTACAACCTTAGCACTCTTCATGTTAAA
>VDFB02201289.1:0-25856 GCA_007258455.2 Sequoia sempervirens | reverse complement strand
AAACCTAGTAGTTTAGAAACTACATTCAATTTGCTACAAATTCTATTCTTACATATTTTTGAAATCATATAGATAAATTATTTAAATTTTTACGTCAAGTTGTCTAACTTTGATTTTTCTAATTTTTTTTCCACTTAAGGGCCTATTTTTTCCATGATGATACTGCACATGCCCTGAAGTACATAACTCCACTCAAACAATCTATAATGTCATTCATTCTCGACAAGGGAAATCTATACTTGATGTTGATCTTGTTGATGGATTTAGAATCTGTACACGTCCACCATTCTCCATCCTTCTTTGGTGCTAGTACTATAGGTACTGCACATGGACTCAAACTTTCTCTGATCAATCCCTTCTGCAACAACTCTTGCACTTGTCTGTTATCCTCTTCACTTTCTGCTGGAGTCATATGATGATCTACCTTATTCAGAAACCTAGCTATAGAAATCAAATCTATCTGATGAATAATCTTTCTTATTGGAGCAAAACCTTCACGTACGTTATCAAAAATAATAGCTTGAAACTCATTCAAAAAATTTAAAACTTCTATAGGTACCTCAGTAACATCTTCTTTTTCAATTCTACGAATCAATGAAAAACACATATGCTCATGCCTCATACCTTCTAGGAAATTTATTCCATTAACCAAAAAATTTCTTGCATTACTGTATACCTTTACTTCTTCCTCTTTCAAGGGCTTCAACTTATGATGAACCCCATCCTTTGTCAAAGAATAGGTGTTGGCATGTCCATTATGTACTACTTGTCGATTAAACTACCATGACCTACTTAAAAACATATGACAAACATCCATAGGAATAATATCACAAAATATCTCATCATGGTAATTTCCAATCTTAAACTTTACTAGACATTATTCATTTACCAAGACTTGATGGTCCTTCTACAACCAAGCAACCAGGTATGGGTTCAGATGCCTTCTCTCCAACCACAACTTACTAACCATTTCTTCTAAAACAAGGTTATCAATACTACATCTATTAATAATAACATTGCAAAATTTACCTTCACACTTACATCCGGTGTGAAACAAATTCTTCCTTTGAGTCAATTCCTTCTCTTCATTTATCAAGGCTCTTCTAGTAACAAGAATCTCTTGTCTTTCCGCATCCTCAAAATGTGAAGACTCGACATCTCCATCTACATGTGCAACTCATGCATTACCCTCAAGTCTTCTATTTTTCCTTCCTTGATGTTGATGACACTCATAAGCTCTATGTCCTTCTACGCACTGGAAACAAGTTCCATGAAAACCTCCTTTTCCCAATCCTTATCTATAACTTTCTCTTCCTCTTTGGTCTCCATTATTCTAATCATGAGGATCATAGTAGGTGTTGTCTTTTCCTTGTCTTCCTCTTTCTAACTATACCTATTTCCACTTTATGGTGGTGTGACCTTTCAATTTTTTCTTTGCGAACTTCTCTCTATGAGGATCTTCAATCTCCTCAAACTCAAAAAATTCCTCCATGTCATTGATCCAATCGATCAATTCTTCAGGATTCAGACTTACACTAAAAGTTGAAACCTCCATTATAGGTCTCTTCCCAATGCTTGAGATCACTCACAACAATCTTCTTTCTCCAAGATCCATTGGATGTTTCTCTTCCTCTTCCATTTCTTCTTTCATTTTATCTTCACTATCATCTTTGTCTCATTGTACCTCTCTTCTTTCAACCTTTTGCTACAAGGTTTCTAATTTCCTTCTAAGGGCTCTGATTTCATCTCTAGGTGGATCTCTTCCTCCACCACCTCAACCTCTACCTCTGCCATGTTGGGAAAGTATTGGAGGCATCTTGAACTCAACCCACACTCATAGGTCCTATTGCAACTAACTCACATTCGATGCTTTGTTACAGGCTCAAGAACCCCTACTCTGATACCACTTGATGAGGGCCAAGCCACCTGAAACCATACAAATCACAATAATAGATAACATAGAAGATGCGAGAAAAAATAATAACCCACTTTCAATTATTTTTAGATAATGAAATTATAGGTTCAAAACTTACATGCTACAGCTTCATGGGCTTGATTCATTACAACAAAATCAACTCTAAAAAGAAAATCTACTATTCGAAGCCACAATCTACACTATTGGAGCCACCTTCTACAACCCCTAGCTAACCATTTTTATTTTACCCGATAACCACCCTAGAAGTTTCTAGAAAGTTCAACTTTCCCTTTTGTTTTGGCACCAAAAGTCCCACTATTTGATTTCTAGCCTAGGAAGAAATTTTAATGAAATTCAAGTTTTAGAGGGGCAAATTCGTGGGGCCATAACTTTTTGATTTAGGTGTCCAATTTGCTATTATTTCATATCATTGGAAATATCTCAAAGATATCTACAACACTTAAACCAATTGTAGGTCATTTTATCAACCTTTTGAGCTGTTTCAGGGCCTTTAAAGTCTTCATATCTGAAATTGAAGCTGCATTAGAGAAATTTCTCAGGACAAAAACTTTAATATCTCCCAAATTATGCAGGGTATTAAGGTGATTTTTTCATGACCATAAATATTTTCACTTCTTCTCCTTGGGGTAAATTTTTAAGTCCATATTAGACCATTTAGGACAACTTGCTAAAAATAGTAAGTTCTCATTTTTTTTCTATTTTTGATGCTTGACTATCTTACACCCCTTAAGTTCAATCATGGGACTCAAAATAACTAAAGAAAATAAGGAAAATAATTTTTTTAGGTAATGCAAGATTTCCCTACACTATTGGATGCTCCTTTATCATACTCCCTCAATACCTTCATGTTATCCTTTGTACTATTATTTGGATGAATGAATGTTATATGTACAAATATAACAACCTACATGGAGTTGTGACGAGGGAGCAAACCTGAGACACAGAAAAACACTCACAAAATAGAGAATAATCTTTTATTCAATATTATGAAACTCTTACATGCAGAGGATCACAAATCCTCGAGCTCTGTGATACATGCAAAATTACACAAGTTACAGAAAATTACAGACTTACATAAAATCCCCTTTTCGTAGAATGCGAACTCTTTCCACAAAAAGTTATCCAAAAATTAGAAACTAGCCCATAAATAGCCCCTTTTTGGTTTGGAGCCAAAAACAACATTCGAGTTATGAGTTTTGGCAGTTTGGTGGCAAAATTACAATTTGAAATTAAGATTTAAATTCACATTAAAAAATTAGCACATTTCTAAAATATGCACCAAATTCTGATAGCCATAACTTTTAATCCGACTGTCGGATCTTCAATGATAATACCTTTTCGGAAGGCTCTCAAAAAGATGATATCCTACAAAGTACGGCCTACAACATCTACTTTGGTTTTTCCACAAAATTTCAGGCCGATCCGGAACCGTTTAGTGCATCAAACTGGACTCGGAAGGTTTTTCAAGGCAAAAAGCAGAAATTGGAACTTGAATAACTTTCTAACCGTGAATGATCTTGACCTTATTCTTTTTCCAAAGTGTTTATTTTTCCATCCTGAACCTTCCCATAAATTTTTGTCTTCCCACTTCTTCAAATTCACACCTGCTAAAAATAGCAGTTGAGTAGAAAAAGCAGAAAAGCAGTTCTGAAAGTTGGAAACTCTTATTCAACAAAAAGGGTATCCAGAAATGAAAAAACATCTACAAAAAGCAAACAAAAGGAACATAAATGGAAAACATCTTTTTGGGTGATGCAAGATTGCCCTCACACCACTAGATGCTCTTGCATCAGACACCCAGGGTAATTTTGAGAAGTGACCCCGTCATGTCTCAGATGGTTGAGGAAAACCCAAATGGTCAACCTCTGCTTTAGACAGCCAGGATGAATCTTCCATAGGCCTTCCTGTCCACTTCACCAAATATTCTTCATATTGCCTGTTTCTAGTACTCCTTCCTATACGACTATCCAGGATTTCTTCAATCTCCTCCTTTTCTGAAGTAGGTGCTAGAATGCCACACTGCTCCATTGTTGGTACTTCCATTGCACCACCTTCATGATACTCTGTTAAATCTGAAATATTGAACACAGGGGAAATGTTGAATCCATCTGGCAACTCTACCTCATATGCATTCCCTAAATAATGCCTCTTCAAAATTTTATAGGGATTGAACTTCTTCATCTTCAATTTGTTATAGGTTCCCACTGGAAACATTTCTTTCCTCAAGTGGACCATCACTTCATCATTAATCTGAAACTCCTTATACCTCCTCTTCTGATCTGCCTTAGCCTTATACTGCATATTCATCTTGTTAATATGTTCTCTTACCTTCTCATGTATATCCTTGATGTGCTCTGCAAAGTCTTCGGCTTCGGCAATTGTCTTCTTCTCTTGGTCCATGTTCCTCAATTCTGGAGCGTTCCTGGGACTGCCTCCATACACAATCTAGAATGGTGATCTACCAGTACTTCTATTGACAGAATTGTTGTAAGAAAATTCTAACTGGGGTAAGATCAAGTCCCATCCCTTGGGTTTATCTCCTACCAAGCATCTTAGTAGGTTACCCAGACTTCTATTCACAACCTCAGTCTGCCCATCAGTTTGTGGATGGTGTGCAGAATTGAACTTCAATTCTATTTTCAACTTCTTCCACAAGGTCCTCCAAAAGTATCCCACAAATTTTGTGTCACGATCTGAGACTATACTCTTTGGCAGACCATGTAGCCTCACCACCTCTCTGAAGAACAAGTCAGCAATGTGGACTGCATCATGGGTCTTCTAGCATGGGATGAAATGGGCCATCTTCGAAAACCTGTCAACTACCACAAATAATGAGTCATTCCCTCTCTGTGTCCTTGGAAAACCAAGAAAAAAATCCATACTTATATCCTCCCATGGCCTTTCTGGTACAGGTAAGGGCTGATACAACCCAGTATTTAGGCTCACTCCTTTAGCCATCTGACATATCCTGCAACTCCGCAAAAAAAATTTCACATTCTATGATAACTGAGGCCAATAATAATGTTCACTGATAATGGAAATGGTCTTATCCCGACCAAAATGTCATGCCATTCCTCCACTGTGCTTCTGCTTTATCAGGTTCTCCCTCATGGAACTCCTCAGAATACACCACTGGCTTCCCTTACTCAACATATCATCCTAGATTATGAAATCCAGCCACTTTGTCCTGTCAACTATAATATGCTCCTTACAAGATTTCCAAGCCTATTCGACTTCCCACTCCTATGCTTTAAAAGAAAGGTGTAACTTTGCAAGAATTCTACCCATTTCATATGTCTCTGATTTAATTTTCCCTGACTACTTAGGTATTGTAATGCTTGATGATCAGTAAATAAAACAAACTCCTTTGGCAACAGATAATGTCTCCATTTCTTTAATGCTTGAACTATTGCATAAAATTCCTGATCATATACATAATACTTTCTCTTTGCATCATTTAACTTTTCACTAAAATAAGCAATGGGCTTACCTTCTTGGATCATCACCACTCCAATGGTGCAACCACTGGCATCACAATCCACCTAAAACACCTTATTAAAATTTGGGAGGGATAAAACTCATTGCTCTGTCACCTTTTGCTTCAATAGATCAAAACTCTTTGCTGCTGTAGTGATCCACTTGAACTCTTTTCTATCCCCTCTCATTGTTTCAGTCAGGGGTGCACAAATACTACTGACGTTTCTAATGAACTTTCTATAAAAACTGGCCAAACCATGGAAAGATCTCACCTCAGTAGCAGTTCTTGGGGTAGGCCATTCTAGAATAGCCTTCACCTTCTATAGGTCCATCTTAAGACCTTCTGCTGAGACAACAAACCCCAAGTACACCAACTCCTTCTTCACAAAACTACACTTCTTTAGATTAATCAACAATTGCTCTTCTCTCAACTTTTCAAAATTTCTACGAATATGCACTAAATGTCCATCCAAAGTCTTACTGAAAATCAAAATATCATCTAGATATACAATAACAAAACTTCCCAGAAACTCCTTCAGTACCTCGTTCATGAGTCGCATGAATGTGCTCGGTGCATTGGTTAGCCCAAAAGGCATGACTAACCACTCGTACAAGCCCTCTTTGGTCTTGAAGGTGGTCTTCCATTCATCTCCCTCATAAATCTGGATCTGGTGATATCCACTCTTCAGATTAATCTTTGTGAAGTATTGTGCTCCACTCAAACAGTCCATCAAGTCATCAATCCTTGGCAAGGGAAATCTGTACTTGATTGTTATCTTATTTATGGCTTAGGAGTCTGTACACATCCTCCACTCCCCATCCTTCTTCGGTGCTAGTACTGCAGGTACTGTACATGGGCTCAGACTCTCTTGAATCAAACCCTTTCTCAACAACTCCTGAACTTGTCTATTCAACTCCTCATTTTCTGGAGGAGTCATTCTGTGAGCTACCTTATTTGGCAAATTGGCTCCAGGGATCAAGTCAAATTGATGATTGATCTTCCTCATTGGTGGTAAACCCTTAGGTACGTTATAAGAAATAATCTCCTAAAACTCATTCAATAACCTAAAAACTTCTACTGGTACCTCATCACTATCTTCCTTATCCATTCTAGGAATCAATGCATAACACATACGCTCATGCTTCATGCCTTCTAAAAATTTCCTTCCATCAACAAAACAAATTCTAGCACCACTGCATACCTTTTCTTCGTCCTTCTTCAGGGGTTTCAACTTATGGTGGACTCCATCCTTCATCAGGGAGTAAGTGTTTGCATGGCCATCATGTACAGCTTGCCTATCGAACTGCCATGGCCTCCCCCAACAACATGTGACATGCATCCATGGGGATGATATCACAGAGTACCTCATCACAATAGCTTCCAATCTTGAACTTCACCAGGCACTGTTCATTGACCAAGACTTTGTGGTCTTTCTGTAATTAGGAAATCCGATATGGATGTGGATGCCTTTCCCTTTTTAGCTTCAACTTTGCAACCATCTCTTCTGACACCATATTATCAATGCTCCCACTGTCAATAATGACATCACAATATTTGTCTTCACACTTGCATCTTGTATGGAACAAATTCTTCCTTTGTTCTGGCTCCTTCTCTTTAGTCACCAGGGCTCTTCTAACCACTAGGGCATCTCCCTTTTCTGCATCATCTGAATGCTTAGATTGAGCTTCCTCATCTACATGTGCAACCCTTCCGTGACCTTTTGGCCTTCTGTCTGTCCTTCCTTGGTGTTGTAGACATTCATAGGCTTGATGCCCTTCTTCACCACAATGGAAAAAAGTTCCTCTGAAACCACCTCTTTTGGGTCTTGGCCCAGATCTTTCTCGTCCTCTACCTCTTTGATCACCACTATTTTGATCATGAGGGCAGTAGAAGTTATCATTCTTCTAGCTTCGACTAGTACCCACATCTTCATTTCTCCTTTCATTCTCATTTCGGCTTCCAGAAGATCTTCCTCTACCCCTTCCACTTTGACCTCCTCATCCTTTTTGCTTACTTTCAAATCTTTTGTTCAGCTTCTCCTCAACTTTCAAAGAAAATTGGTATACATCCTCAATGGTGGTCATTCTGACAAGGCTTAGCTCCTCTTGAATACTCTTTCGTAACCCATTAAGATAACGGACTACCTTCTCCTTGTTGGCCTCTGCATGGCCCGTTCTGATGATCATCTTCTGACAATCTTCTATGTATTCTTTCACAGATATACCTCCTTGCTTCAACCCTTGCAATTTCTTCAATATATCTAACTTGTAGTCCCCTAGTATGAATTGTTTCTTCAATTTCTCGACCATACGATCCCAACTGCTGATCTTTCCTTTTCCTCTTTGATTTATCTCCAACTGGACCTCTTTCCACCAAATATTGGCATGACCCTTTAGCTTCGTTGTTTGCAAAATTAACCCAATCTAGGTCCTCTACTTCTTCATACTCAAAATACTCTTCTAGCTCGTTGATCCAGTCGATCAACTCTTCTGGGTTCAAACTTCCAGAATAACTGGGGACTTCTATTTTGGGTCTTTTTCCATTTTTGAAATGGCCCTTATCAACCACATCTGATCTTGATCAATTGCTTCTTCTTCCTCTTCTATGTATGAATCTTCCACATCTTCTTCATCCTCACTTTCTCCTCTCCTTCCCGGGTCTAACCCTCTTATCATTTGTTCCTACAATGCATCAATTTGTCTTTGGAGGGCTCTTAAACCCTCGGCCGCCAATGGATCTCTTCCACTAGCATTTATGCCACCTCTGCCACCTCTAGCACCACCATGCCTACTAAGAATCACTCTTGGAGGCATCTTAAAGATCTTGAACCCACAACCACAGTCTTGGTGCAACCTGCCTCACGATCGGCGATCTGTTCACATGCTCAAGAAAACCCGCTCTAATACCACCTGATGAGGGAGCAAATCCGAGACAGAAAAAGACTCACAAAATAGAGAATAATATTTTATTCAATATTATGAAACTCTTACATGTAGAGGATCACAAATCCTTAAGCTCTATGATACATGAAAAATTACAGAAGTTACAGAAAAATTACAAACTTACAGAAAATCCCCTTTTCGCAGAATGCGAACTCTTTCCCCAAAAAGTTATCCAAAAATCAGAAACTAGCCCATAAATAGCCCCTTTTCAGTTTGGAGCCAAAAACAACACTCAAGTTATGAGTTTTGGCAGTTTGGCACCAAAATTACAATTTTAAATTCATATTTAAATTCACATTCGAAAATTAGCACATTTCTAAAATATGCACCAACTTCTGACAGCCATAACTTTTAATCCGACCGTTGGATCTTCAATGATAATACCTTTTTGGAAAGCTTTTGAAAAGAAGATTTCCCACAAAGTTGGGCCTATAACATCTCCTTGGTTTTTCCACAAATTTTCAGGCCGATCCGGAACCGTTTAGTGCCTCAAACTAGACTTGGAAGGTTTTTTAGGGCAAAAAGTAGAAATTGGAACTTGAATAACTTTCTAATCGTGAATGATCTTGACCTGATTCTTTTTCCAAAGTGTTTATTTTTCCATCCTGAACCTTCCCATAAATTTTTGTCTTCCCACGTCTTCAAATTCACACCTACTAAAAATAGTAGTTGAGCAGAAAAAACATAAATGCAGTTCTAAAGTTTGGAAACTCTTATTCAACAAAAAGGGTATCCAGAAATGCAAAAACATCTACAAAAAGCAAACAAAAGGAACATAAATGGAAAAAATATTTTTGGTTGATGCAAGATTTCCCTCACACCACTGGATGCCCCTGCATCAAGTTGTAGTATTGTGATTACACCTCGTTATGCGTCTATAGTGTGTAGTTCTCCACGAAGATGTCAATTGAAATGATGCTATGAAGTGGAAACATGTCCTTGCATAACTTGAACTATGAGTCCAACCATCAAGATCTATGTGTATGCCTTGCATACTCATAGACCATTTGATAAAAAAAATTGACCACAAAATGATACACTGGAATATTATAACTGACCAATTCACAACTCTTTGCTTCTTTCTCATCTTTTAGACTGTAGGCCATTGTCTTGTATTTTCCAAATTCCACAATTTCATTTCCAATTGTGTGTGTACTAGCCATGTGTTGGAAAATTGGAAAATGTTTCATGCCACCACAATGATCACATGTGCCATCCAAACATGAATTCTTGTAAGAAATTTGACCATCCACTCTTTCACATAAAATGGAAGATAAGAGATCCCTCGAGTATTTAGGTGGAGGCCTTATGTTACATTACTACTAAACATTGTTAGTATGCATATCTACACATATACATTTATAAAAGTCATAATGGTTAGAAAAATCAATATGTAGTCTACAACAACAAGTAGTTCATGTGTGATTTATTTCGACATAAAAAGGCTTTAGCATTTAAAATTAACTTTGACATATATTTTAACTTGAGGAAGTCTTTGTACAAAATCAGCAAAAATTTTGGTTTGAGTGGTATCCAAAAAATGCTTTGAATGTGGCTTATGGATTTGAATACAAGTTATCCTTCTTACAACATCTCTTTGATTGGGGGAGGTCCTTGTGTTATCCTTCCAAAAATATTGTATTAGAGATCTCAAGGCTTGAGCTATTTCTTTATCTTTTCATGGTACTCTAACCAAGAATGCCTATAAATCATTGCTATTTGGATCCTCCACTCTTTCACACCTTCTTTTGGCTCTCATTAGAGATGATCTACTTATTTTCTAATATTTACTTTTCTTTGTAAGGTTCAACTTATTCCTTGTTTGACTACTTAACAGTGTTGTTGTCATCACACGTCATGTGGCACAACTATATTTCGTGTGTGAGGTAGAACCCACAGTCTCATATGAACTCATTATATTCTTTACAATGGGTTTTTTCACTTGACTCATTTGATTTTCTTAGACCAAGAGCCTTCATGGTGGGCCTAAAATTGAGTTTCCTCATCATTTCAACAAATAATTGACATCTTCCACCCTCACTTAGCTTCTAAAAAAATAAACTCCATTTCCTCTTTGCATATCTTTGACATGTACATTTTGGAATCTTATTAGGAATCTATTTCAAAACATTAGAATCAATATCAATAAAATATTTAGGTTTTCTATAGAAAACTCTAGGAGGATTTCTCAAAGTTAAAGTTGTGTCAATATTAGGAATGTCAACAATATTGGGGATAGATTGTGTACCTTCAATTAGAGGTAAAATTGATGACATACCTTGAGATTGACATGTAAACGATGTACCTCCAGCTTGAGATGTTGTATGTGGAGTGCCTTCAAATAGAGATGTGTTTGCTAATGTACTTTCAAAACCACATGTTTTTTTATGGTGTTTCTTCAATTGGAGATGTGTTTTTTGATGTACTTGGAAAACCACATGTTGTTGATGGTGTGTCTTTAATTGGAGATGTGATTGTTGTTATACTTTGAGGATGATATATTGTAGATAGTGTGCATTGAACTTCACCTATGGTTCATGATGTTCCCCCAACTTTGGGATCCATTTGTGTCCTTCCATGAAGTTTCATCATCCGTGCCCTTTGTGCTACCAATTGGACATCTCTCTTAGATTGCACGATAATTTCTTGTTGTATGGGATTCAATTCCTTTTCTTTGTGAGCTTGCATTTTTTATTCTCTTCTCCTTGCATTTTTAACTTCACATTCTTCTATTTTTATAGGCTTTGGTCATTTCCTCGGCATGACATTGAATGTTACATGTTCACAAACACACATAGAACAAAAGTACTTGTAATTCATTTTATGAAACATATTCTTATCACTAACTACATTGCATTTTATGAAAAACAAAAATCATTTGATGGAAAATATTCATATCATTGATTACATTGCATTGCATAGATATTTCAAACTTAAAGATTTACTTCATGTTGCATAGTTCTACCAAATAATCTTATCAAACATGTCTATGCTACAACATTTTTCATACATGTCTACCAAAGTATTTTATGAAAGAAGACAGTGAGCTGTTTGGAAAAAATCCTCAAAGAAATGTGGTCTCATGGTGATGGACATCACCATGAGACAACATTTCTTTGAGGAATTCTTTCAAAAAGCTCATTTCCTTTTTCTATGCAACCACATTTTCCATACATGTCTAACAAAGCATCTTATCAAACATGTATATACTACAACATTTTTCATACATGTCTACCAATGCATTTTATGAATGAAGGCACTGAGCTATTTGGAAAAATTCCTCCAACAAATGTGGTCTCATGGTGATGGAAATCACCATGAGACCACATTTCTTTGAGGAATTATTTCAAACAACTCACTGCCTTTTTCTATGCTACCACATTTTCCATACATGTCTACCAAAGAATTTTATCAAACATGTCTATGCTACAACAATTTTCATACATGTCTACCTCCATACTGTAAGAAAAGTAAGTAATGCATTTTTTGAAACATATCTATTCTACTGATTACATTGCATTTTATGAAACACACCAAGCATTTTATGAAATATATTCATATCATTGATTACATTGCATTGCATATCTTTAAAACACAAAGAATCACTTTACATTGCATATCTTATCAAACATGTCTTTTGATTCCTATATGTAATGTAACTAATGTAACCTATCAGACATTGCATATCTTATCAAACATTGTTGTCCCCAACCTAGGGTTTCTAGCAAGCTTTAAAAAACCCATAACTTTTGATGCGTTCAACGAAAATATATGGAACTTGGTACTAATTTTCTATAGGCCTATATGCATGTGCTAAAAAAAAGGAAGGTTGCTAAATCATCATTTTTCATGAGCTATTGAGGACAGATTGTTTCTTTTTGCAACTATACTGAGTAAAACCTAGTACTTTAAGGGATTTGTACAAAATTGCTTCATGTAAGCATTGATCAATGTTAAGAAGGGTTTGAGAGGAGTATTTGGAGTGTGGAAAAGTGCTTAGGTGCAAATAAGTGTCAAACCCAGGGTATAACTTGTTGCCACCTTTAAAAACAAGAGAATCTTGTGCTTATTGTTGTCAAAATCCCATTGTGACTGTCCTTCAAAGCTCCTTGATTTATCATAGAGAATGATGAAAAACACAACCAAGCCATGAAGAATGAATTCCAAGAAGGGTTTGTGATGCTATATCTTGCAATTATTCACTATTTTTTTGGCAATGAGGTAACTTATAAAGATAATAAGAATTTTCAATTGTACAAAATTTTCCCATTTTTTATTTGTTAGAAATGTAAATGGTATGAATGAATGGAAACTTGCATTAACAACTATGTCAATTCACTTAAATTTATCTAAGCGTATGATTAAGGTGAATTTTTTATGGCACAAAATAATGAATGGAAACTTACATTAACATTGATGAAATCTCTTATGTTTTCCAAATTAGTTGAAAATAAATGTTTTTCCGCAACCATCACTGAAAATAACAAGTAAAAAATCAAAAAAATTAACTCACACCAAGTCTAGGTATCAACCATTTCCTATCCAGTTCTTAATTCATGAGGAAATGGTTGTTCAACAAGATAAGATATTAGTATATTTATGACAATGAATATGATTTTAGGCATGAATGAATAGATTTTTTCAAATATATTATAGTTTCAAGATGAAAATTGAAGGGAAGTGTTTGAGTGATGATTCAACTAATTGCTTATTTGTGCATGCTTTATTTAGGATTATGACACCATAAATAATAAAGACATCAAATGCATAGAATGAATGCACTTAGAAATTCCAAGGGCAATAAGAAGCTTTCAAGTTGTGATAATGGTAGTGTATGACAAGAATGGATAGCAAAGTGAGAGCCACCCCAAGAATGCAATGGACAGTGAGCCTATGACCTACTTGCCAAAATACTTTAGGATTGTTTTTTACCCTTAGTGACTGTAATTAATGCCTTGGGATTGTGATGTCTTTATGGCATGAAAATATTTTGATTTAGCTATAATGTGGCAGTTACATTATAAGAGGTTAAAGGTACAATTCATCAAGGAGCATAAATGAATTTTTGAAATCCTTTAGATATATAAGTTGTTTACATTCCATGAGACCACATTTGTTCGAGGAATTTCCTTGAGGTAATTTTTCAAATCCTTTATATAAGTTTACATGAATTTGAATCTATAATGTTATGTTTTCAATTTTTTATTTTCAAACTCCTAGAACTTAAAATTTTACATAAAGGATCCATCTAATTAAATGTTGAATTATATGTGTAACAATGAAGATTAATGAAAATCATCAAATGAATGGTCTATAAATTTTCAAAAAAAAAAAACCTCAATTTAAACATCTACCTAAAATGAAATAGAGTGAATTCCACTAGCCATGATGGAAATGGACTACTATAAGCAATGAAAATAGAATTCATAATAATTTTTTTGTTAATTTGATGTCGTTTATATAAGTTTAAACATTAATTCATCTAAATTATGTCATTTTTTTCATTTTTTTCTTCAAACTAGTAAAAATTAAACTTTTTAATGCAACTTCCATATAATTCAATGTTGAATAGTATGTCAAACTATTATGATTAATAAAATCATAAAAAGGAATGGTTTATATTGTCAAAAATAAACAAATAAACTAAATATTTTTTTTTCAAAATTACCAAAATAAATATATTACCTGAGATAATGTAAAATGATGTAGAAACTTCAAATTGTCTTCTTCTACATTTTCTAGCATGCAAATTGGTGGTAAAAAGGTGATGGATCAAGCATAGATTAGTACAATAGGTAGTCAACTACATAAAAAAGGCATTTTTAAGTTAGATAAAGTGTTGAACCAAACAAATGCAGAAACATGTGGGTATGTGTAGGATCATCATGGAAAAACAAGCCCTTAAGTGGCGAAAAATTCAAAAAAATTAGAGTTAGACAACTCAACATAAAAAAATTGAATAAGTTATCTATATTATTTCAAAAATATGTAAGAATAGAATCTTTAGAAAATTGAATGTAGTTTCTAAACTACTAGGTTTATTTCAAAAAACAAAATCTATTTGGTGAAAATTTGAAACTTCAATGTAGTAGTACTTAAATTTTAGGGGAAAAAAAAGAAGTGTTTATCTGACCACCCTAACCATAGTAAAATGATAAAAAAAAAAAATATAATATTTTAGATATTAGTAGAGGACTCATTTCCGGATGTGATGCATATCTTTTTATAATTTTTTTCAAGAAAATAATTAATTATGAATTTTTTATTACAAATTTAAAAAAATATAAAAACTCATATGTTTGACCACCTTAACTTGGTCAAAACTTCATGAAATTCATTTTTTTTAATCCTATAGTATGTGAAGCATAGAATGTGACACATATTTCAGATTCAAAAAATGTGATATCGTTTGAAAGCTGAAAATTTCCTTTATAAACCCTTTTCATTTCATCAATTTTTGGTAAAAAAGGTCATCGGCCACTTACCCATCATATTACAATTTTTTGGCCCATCACGATCCTACAAATACCCATGTGGGCCTGAATCATAGGTTCAACCCATATTTTATCATTCCAAGTAAAAAACCTATTTGGTGCTTGCTAAATTTGGTGAGGGCCAAATGTGTTGTATTGAAATGTTATCTAGTAGAGAGGGAGGGAGTGAGACCTGAGAGAGAGAGAGAGATGGGATTGGGGTGAGAGAGATTCGTCTAGGTAGCGTGGTAGGGAGTGAGACCAGAGAGAGAGAGAGAGAGAGAGAGAGAGAGAGAGAGAGAGAGGGAGGGAGGGAGAGTTATCCAATTAGGGTGGGGGGAAATACCTCACAATGAGAGAAGGATTGGGAGGGATGAGCCCTGAGAGAGAAAAAAATACCAAAGGGTGAGAGAGAGAGGGAGTGCGGGAGAGGGGGTTTGAGTGAGATAGATTTTTATAGGTAGGGTGGGAGGTACGTGAGAGATGATAGAGAGGGAGTGTGAGAGAGGGGATTGGACTGAGAGATAATAGTCTAGGTAGCATGGAAGGGAGTAATACCTAAGAGAGAGAGACTTGAGAGGGAGAGAGAGTTGTTAGGGTGGGGGAAAAAACTTGAGAGAGGGAGAGGGGTTGGGAGGGATGAGAGGGATAGAGAAATATAATTACCTAAGAGAGGGAGATGGAGTGAGAGAGACAAAGAGACCAAAGGGGGGGGGGAGATTATGGTTGATGGATTAAGGGTTGATAGTTGAGGGTTTAGGGATTGAGGTTTGAGGTGTAGGGTTGAGGGTATTGGGTAGAGGGTAGAGGGTGGAGGGTTTAAGTGTTTAGGGTTTAAGGTTTTAGGGTTGAGGGTAGAGTGTTTAAGGGTTTAAGGGTTTAAAGGAAGATGGTATAGGGTTGAGTGTAGATGGTATTGGGTTAAGGGTAGAGAGTAGATGGTTTAAGGGTTTAGAGTTGACCTGGTATAAGGTTGAGGGTAGAGGGTTGAGGGTATAGGGTACATAGGGCTTGAGGGTTTAGGGTATAAGGGTTGAAGGTTGACCTAGTTTAAGGTTGAGGGTATAGGGTTGAGGGTCTAATGTATAGGGTAGAGGGTACATAAGGTTTTGGGGTTTAGGGTTTAAGGGTTGAAGGATTAGGGTAGAGAGGAAGAGAAATATGGAGGGAGAAGTGAGATAGAGAGATGGAGAGAAGGGATTAGGGTAGAGAGAGACTTGAGAGAGAAAGAGGGGGTAAGAGGGAGAGAATTGAGAGAGGGAGAGGGAGGGAGGGAGAAGGAATGGGAGGGAGAGACTTGAGAAAGTGAGAGGGGGTAGGAGGGAGAGAATTAAGAGAGAGAGAGAGGGAGGGAGAGGGGGTGGGAGGGAGAGAGAGTGGGAGAGCGATAGATGGAGTGACAAAGAGAGGGAGCGGTAGAGAGAGACTTGAGAGAGGGAGAGGGAGTGCCCAAGATAGATGGATATGAGAGATACAAAGGGGGAGGGAGAGAGAGAGAGAGAGCAAAGGGGGTGGGAGGGAGATTCTTGAGAAAGAGGGAGAGAGAGAGAGGGGGTGGTAGGGAGATACCTAAGAGAGGGAGAGAGAGGCAGGGAGAGAGATAGAGGGAGTGAGAGAGAGAGACCTGAGAGAGGGAGAGGGGGTGTGAGGGAGAGACTTGAGAGAAAGGGAGATGGAGAGAGAGTGGGAGAGAGATAGAGGGAGTGAGAGAGAGAGAGTGTGAGTAGGAAAGAGATAGAGGGAGTGACTGTGAGAGAGAGACCTACGAGAGGGAGAGGGGGTAGGAGGGAGAGACTTTAGATAGAGAGGGAGGTAGAGGGGGTGTGAGGGAGAGACCTGAGAGAAAGGGAGAGGGAGAGATATTGGGAGAGAGATAGAGGGAGTGAGAGAAAGAGGGAGTGGGAAAGAGATAGAGGGAGTGAGTGAGAGATAGAGAGACCTGAGAGAGGGAGAGGGGGTAGGAGGGAGAGGAATAGGGTTGAGGGATTAGGGTTGACTGATGAGGGAGCAAACCTAAGACACAAAAAATGCTCAAAAATTAGAGAATAATATTTTATTGAACAATATGGAACTCTTACATGTAGAGGATTAAAAATCCTCGAGCTCTGTGATACATGCAAAATTATAGAAGTTTCAGAAAATTACCCAGATCCCCTTTTGCAGCATGCGAACTCTTTCCCCAAAAAGTTACCCAAAAATTAGAAACTAGCCCATAAATAGGCCATTTTTGGTTCGGAGCCAAAAACAACATTCTAGATAAGATTTTGGCAATTTGGCGCCAAAATTACAATTTGAAATTCAAAAACTGAGTCCTAATTCAAAAATTGGCAATTTTCCAAAAATTGGCCAACTTCTGGAAGTCATAACTTTTGATCCGGGACTCCGTTTTTCAAACCGTTTGCACCGTCAGAAAGGTTTCATAGTGAAGAACGTGCTAAAAATTGGCTCTACTATTTTTTATGATTTATAGGCCCATACAGGATAGTTTAGTGCCTCAAACTAGACTTAGAATGTTTTTCAGGGCCAAAAAGCATAAACTAGAACTTGAATAACTTTCAGACCGTGAATGAACTTGGCCCGATTCTTTCACCAAAGTGCTTATTTTTCCCTCATGAACCTTCCCATAAAATTTGTCTTCTCATGCCTTAAAATTACTACCTGCTAAAAATAGCAGTTGAGCAGAAAAAGCAGAAAAGCAATTCTGAAAGTTGGAAACTCTTATTCGACGAAAAGGGTATCTAGAAATGTAAAAACATCAAGAAAAAGAAAATAATAGGAATACAAATGGAAAGCATATTTTTGGGTGATGCAAGATGGTCCTCACACCACTGAATTCTCCTGCATCATTGACTATAGAGGGTATTGGGTCGAGTGTAGAGGGTAGAGGGTTTAATTTTTTAGGGTTGAGGAGAGAGAGGGAGAGGGACTTGAGAGAGAGATACTTGAGAGAGATAGAGGGTGTAGGAGGGAGAGGGGGTGGGAGGGAGAGCTTGAGAGAGGGAGAGAGAGATAGATTGGGAGAGATAGAGGGAGTGAGAGAGAGAGGGAGTAGGAGAGAGAAAGGGAGAGGGGGTAGGAGGGAGAGACTTGAGAGAGAGAGGGAGAGGTATGGGGTTGAGGGTAGAGGTTATTGTGTTGAGGGTAGATAGTAGATGGTTTAAGGGTCTAGGGTTAAAGAGAGAGGAGTGGGAGAGAGATAGAGGGAGTGAGAGAGGGAGAGGGGGTGGGACAGAGAGGAAGTTCTTGAGATAGAGGTATGAGAGAGAGAGAGAGAGGGAGAGAGAGAGGAGAGATAGAGGGGTTGGGAAGGAGATACCTGAGAGAGAAAGAGAGAGGATGTGGGGTAGGAGGGAGAACTTGAGAGAGAGAGAGGGAAAGGGGGTGAGAGGGAGAGACCTATGAGAAAGGGAGAGGGAGAGGGAATGGGAGAGAGATAGAGGGAGTGAGAGAGAGGGAGTGGGAAAGAGATAGAGTGGGAGTGAGTGAGTGAGTGAGAGACCTCAAAGAGGGATAGGGTGTAGAAGGGAGAGACTTGAGAGAGAGAGGGAGAGGTATAGGGTTGAGGGATTGAGTTGAGGGTATCAGGTTGAGGGTAGAGGGTAGAGGGTAGAGGGTTTAAGGGTTTAGGATTGAAGGGTTTAGGTTAAGGGTTTAAGATTGAGGAGAGAGAGGGAGAGGGAGAGGGACTTGGGAGAGATTCATGAGAGAGATTGACCTAAGAGAGAGAGGGACCTAAGAGAGGGAGGGAGAGGTGGTGGGAGGGAGAAACCTGAGAGAGGGAGAGATTGGAAGAGAGATAGAGGGAGTGAGAAAGAGAGGGGGTGGGAGAGAGATAAAGGGAGTGAGAGAGAGAGAGAGATAGAAAGAGAGAGACCTAAGAGAGGGATAGGGAGTAGGAGGAAATGCAGAGAGTAAGAGGGAGAGGGGGTAGGAGGGAGAGGCTTGAGAGAGAGAGAGAGTGGGAGAGAGAGAGGGAGGGAGAGGGAGTAGGATTGATAGACTTGAGAGAGAGAGATGGAGAGGTATAGGGTTGAGGGATTAGGTTTTAGGGTAGAGAGAGAGAGTAGGGGGTGGGAGGGAGAGACCTGAGAGGGGGGGTGAATTAGTTGTCACAAAATAATAAAATTTTCCAACTTAACTTAATCTCATATCTGATGAATAAGAAATTAACCATAAGCAATTAACACATTAGAGAGATAGAGAAGACCAATATTTTTTATGTGAAAACCCTGTTAGGGGAAAAACCAAAGTGGATGTTTGTCTACAATATTATACCCTATTAATAGTATAATGAAAAAAATAAATGGGAATGTACATGCATTCAAGAACACTTCCTAGAGCTCACTGCTCAGTTACAGAAGGGGCTCATTTCCCAACAATATAGAATAGAATTAAATTTGGAGGGTAAAAATTGATAAAATAGCTTCTGTACAAGCCTAACTATAGTTCCAATTAAGTATAGAAAACTCCTTCACTTTTCACTCAAACTACGTCACACTACGCTCAGTCTTCTTCACACTCTGCTCTACAATCGAATGATATTCGCACATACAGACATAGGAGTACACCCAACACACTTTACACCAATGAAAAAATCGCTCTTATATATTTGCATCATGGATTACATAACCAACTTAGTTGGACAGAAAAATAAAACATATTTGTAATGTCGGCCCAAATTTATAATTAAATTATCAATGTGGATCTAAACACCTCCGACCAATACAATGATGCAACCCAAAACAATATTCATGAGCATGCCAAACATTCAAATTTTACATTTCAAGGATTCACAACACATTGCCACCATCATGTCAGCCAGGAACATGGAAACCTGAAAGTGCACAAGAAAAATCTTTGACTATGAGCGCACCAATCAATGTGGACATACAAGAATGATGGAGAATTATTTGGATGCATCCAAGAACATCATGAACTGACAGAGAAGCACTCGCAACAACTGATATTATCATAATCACACAAACTTAACTCAAGAACACTAACAAAGACCACATAAATACTTTCAAACCACAACATGATCAAATCTACATGCGGACCTCTTAAAATTTTGGTAGATGATCTAGATACTCTCAAAAATAAACCCTTTAGTCCACAACAGTTGATCTTCAATGTACAAAACAAGACACCTTCATGAACTACATAGATTCATTAGGAACCTAGAACACTTTCTCTTACAATTTTTTTCAATATCCTTGACATATACAACCTTTAATACACCAAATGCTAATAGTGTTGACATCAATGACAACCAAATATCAACAACACATCCACAACATCCTATAGTATCCCCCTTTGGAATTGATGGTAACACATGATGTGAAAAATACCATCAACCAAACACACTTGCTTCTTAAGTTATTTTCTCCCACAAGGCTCTTCTCGTTAGAAGATTTTTAACATTGCAATTCTCCCCCTTTGACATCAATGGAAAAGGTAACCATGACCTTTCTATATACACGATTTGAACCACATATTTGCACATCTGACTACTCCCCCTAAGTAGAAGCCATGAAAACATTAATCCAGATCAAAATATAGCAATTTAGCTCATGGATTGATGCAAGTAAATGCATTTTTTAGTTCTTATTAGGAGGGGTAATTTCCCCTATCATTCCTCTAAGATACTCAAAATTATCCTTTGGAAACAACTTAGTAAAAAAATTTACAACTTTTTCTTTGGTAGGTACATACTCCACTCTGACTTCTTTCTCATTCACTTTCTCCCTCAAGAAATGAAACTTGATTGATATATGTTTAGTCTTAGAGTGTAGCACCAAATTGTTTGAAATATTTATTGCACTTGAATTGTCACAGTATATGGTAATAGGTTCTTCATATATCACCCTGATATCTTTCAACATTTGTTTCATCCATATCACATGAGTACAATTATTTGTAGCAGCAATATATTTTGCTTCAGCAGTAGATAGAGAACTAGAATTCTACTCTTTTCTCAACTAGGACACTAGCTTCTTCCCTAGGAAGAAAGCACCACCACTAGTACTTTTCTTTTCATCTACATCTGCAGCCCAATCCACATCAGTATATGCACTCAAAGTCAGATCATCATCCTTTGGATACCAAAGTCCAAAGTCAACTATTCCTTTTAGATATCTGAAGATTCTCTTAACAACAGTCACATGATTCTTTTGGATTGGCCTAAAATTGAGCAAACATACTTACAACATTCATAATATCTAGTCTAGTTTGGGTTAACTAGAGAAATCCACCGATCATTGATCTCTATCTAGTTTAATTCACCTTAGGAGAATCATCATTCTATGTTAGCTTGCATCCAATCACCATGGGTTTACCAACAGACTTTGATTCTTCCATCCCAAATTTCTTCAATAGCTCTCACCTATTTGGACTGAGATGTGAAAATTCCCTTGTCTAACTAGGTAACTTGCAATCCCAGAAAGAACTTCATCTCTCCAATCATACTCATTTCAAATTCACTGTTCATCTCATCAACAAACTTCATACATAGATTGTCATCCCCTCCAAAAATGATGTCATCAACAAAATATTCTATAATTAACTCTTTATCATGATCCAATTTGAAATATAAGTTGCTATCAATAGTACCTTTAGTGAACCCAAGCTTCAGTAAGTATTTTTCCAATCTAGCATACCAGGCTCTAGGGGATTTCTTAAGTCCATATAGATCTTTCTTCAAGCAGAAAACCATATCTTCCTTTTCAATTAGATGAAATCCATCCAGCTATTCAATGTATACTTATTCTTCTAGTTCTCCATTCAGAAATTTTGACTTCAAATCCATTTGATAGACTTTATAGTTCTTGTATGCAACATAAGTAAGAAATAATCTAACAGCTTCAATTCTGGCAATAGGGGAAAAGGTTTCTTCAAAATCAACACCTTCAATTTGAGAATACCATTTACATACCAGTCTTGATTTATTCTGTACCACTTCACCTTTTTCATTCAACTTGTTCTAAAACACCCATTTAGTACCAATCACATTTTTGTCTTTAGGTTTGGGAACTAGTGTCCACGTGATATTCTTTTCAATCTATGACAACTCTTCCTTCATAGCTTCTATCCAGTGTTCATCTTGGCAGGCTTCAATGAAATCTTTAAGTTCAATCTTGGATATCAGGCAATACTCTTCTGCAATTTTTCTTCTAGTTTGCACTCCTTTATTCTTATCTCCTATAATTTGACTTTCAAAATGATTTATCTTTACAAAGCTTGGAGTTTTGGGACTTTCACGAGCTTCTGGTTCTTCTGATCTTTCTTTTGCACTTGCAATTTTCTGTGCTTCTTGACTTACTTGATTTACTAGAAAAAATTGAGGTTACTTTATCGAAACATATGGAATAATCTGAAGTTGGCTCTATGTTTGAGAATTCTTCTCTTGGCTTGTATTGTCTTCATCTGAATTATAACCATAATATCTGGATTATTTGGCAGAGTCCTCATCAACTCTAACATTTGAAATCTTTACCATCTTTCTTAGTCTTCTGTTATAGTACTGGTAGGCCTTGTTTTTAGTAGAGTAGGCTAAAAATATCCCTTCATTTCTTCTTGAATCAAACTTTCCTATATCATCATCCCTCTTGATATAACATTTTCTTCCAAATATCTTGAAATATTTAACCGTAGGCTTATAACCAAACCATAGTTGAAAAGGGGTCTTACCAGAATTACCATTAACATTAACCCGGTTTAAAGTGTACATAGCAGTGCTTATAGATTCACTTCAATAGATCTGGGGCACATTTCCTTCTATCATCTTTTTTCTAACAACATCCAAAATTGTTCTATTCTTTCTCTCTACAACTCCATTCTATTGAGGGGTTTAGGGAGCAGATAACTATCTTCTGATTCCATGTTCTTCACAAAAAGAGTTGAACTCCCTGAAGGTGAACTCACCACCTCTGTTAGATCTCAAACACTTGATTTTTAGACCTTTCTCATTCTCTACCATAGCCTTGAAACTTTTGAACTTTTCTAGTGCTTCACATTTTTCTCTTAAGAAGGAAACCCATATCATTCTAGAGTAATCATCAATAATCAACATAAAGTACCTTTCTCCATGAATACTTATGACTATGAAGGGACCACAAAGATTAGTATGCAGTAGCTCCAAAAAATCATTTGAATGAAATTGTTTGCTCCAAAAGGAGACTCTAGTCTATTTACCCATCTGACACTCCTTACAAATTGTGTTAGCAAGCTTTACTAACTTAGGTAGATCTCTTACTGCTTGAGTAGAACTTACCTTGATAGTCTTATCAAAATTTACATGACACAATCTCTTATTCCACAACCATATTTCTTCTACTTGAGCAATTAAACAACTCCCACAAGCAGTATTCAGGTGTAAAATATTACCTTTTGTCTTTCTACCTATAGTAATCATATTTCCAGAGCTTCCACATATCTTCCATCTTCTATCTTTGAATTGTATATCATAGCCTTTGTCCAACACTCAAAATATTGTGCTTTGGGTCTTCAACATAAAGAACAACATCAGTGTTATCCTTACCACCAAGGTGAATAGAACCTCTACCATGAATCACACTACCATTGATGTCTCCAAATCTTACAACATCACCATCATAGTTCTATAGACTTACAAATTTGTTTTTATCACTAGTCATATGATATGATCATCCACTATCAATAATCCACTCATCCTTTTCTTCAACTTGGGCTGCAAGAGCTTTCTCATCTTTAGCAAATTCAGTAGCTACTTGACTATTCTCAATAGTAGCAATGAAAACCCATTCATATTCATTTACATTATCTTTATCAGACTCATCATCAGTCACTCCTTCTTTAGCAAAGTAACATTTCTTTTGGAATCTAGACTTGTTAGGCTTAGATCTAGGAACTCTTTTAGGACAACTTGATGCAAAATGACCTATTTTACTGCAAGAAAAAAATTTAATGGGAAACACTCCTTAATACTTACCTTTTCCTCTGCCTTCTTTCTTTACAATCAGTGCTTCCAATTCTTCTACCTCTCTTTCTTTATCTTCAAGCTGTTTTAGTTCTTCATCATACTTGGATATCTTTCTGGAACATTCTCCTAGACCATATCTTTTTTTGTTACTTCTAGATACAATAGCCTTGAATGAAAATTCAATCTTTAGAAAATATTCACCAAATTCACGTAATTCAAATCAATTTCTAGAAGAAATAATCATTTCTCTTACACCCAAGATCACATTACTGCATAAGGGGAGAGGATACTTTAGTTATTGTATCAGGGTTACTGGTGCAGGAGCACCTAAGGAACAACGGGCAGGTTCTTAGGTAAAGAAGAAACCTAGAGGGTTAATTTTTGTTTTGTTTTCATAAGGTCATGTAGACCATTGAGTGTTGAGTTTTGAGGTGTTTCTTTTAATCTTTGGGAAAGAGGTTGTCAAGAGTTCAATAAGTTTAGAAGCTCATTTTGCTGAGTGGTAAAAAGTTGCCAAAGATTGAAAAACACAGTGGGTTTTAGAAGTTTCATCTTTTGGTTTTCTTTAGGTTCGCGAAGAGGAACTTAACTATTTGAGAAGCCTAATTAAGACATTCCTTGACCATGGAATAGGGTGGGAGGTGTTAATGTTATAGTGAAAGTTGTGAAATTACAGAAAAAATAGCGTTCTGTGTTAAAACTTCTGAGTTTTGCCTCTAAATAGGGATTTCATGAGTTAGACCTGTTACTATATTGATTGTAGGATGTGTTGATAGTAATCTACAAGCATTTTACATCATTAAATAGTTTCTTTTGTTCATTTTGCAAGCACTGTTTGTAAATAGTTTAATTGAACCAGACTGGTTTTTGGAAATGGAGTACTAGAGCACTTTCCCATCGTACAAACCATACAGCCCTTTGGGAATAGTTCCTAGACTCCATACTTGTATATATGGTAGGTGGTAGTCTTGGTGTGTGTGCAGGAGTTGCTAGCAATGTCTTGCCCTAGGCGAGCCACACAGAGTCTGGCTAGGGAAGACAGGGAGTGAAAGACACATATCTTGCAGGGCGTTAAGCTTTTGGAGAAATTCCTTTTGGTGAAAATTTTTTAGGGTCTTGGCAAGGCCTAGTAGTCAAGAGGAGGCTCTATCAAATCATTTGGTGGGGGAAACCTTTGACAGTCTGAAATAGCCTGAGAAATGCTAGGAAACCCTAGGTTTTTGACCATTTTAGTGTATGAGCAGTGTGCGGGCAGTGCTATTTCAAAACCTTGAAAATCTTCAAGGTGTGGACATAGGAACCACCAACCCCAAGCAAATAACCTAGGTATTTTGGTGGGTTTTGGAGAAAATTTCATTTTACCTGGAGTAAGAGGCCTAATTGGGGCTCAAGGGCTACTAGCCCCTCTTAAACCCTAGACTAGGGTTTGAGGGAAGCAATGGAGATTTGAAGGCTTGTGACTGATCAAGAACCATGGAGGGATGGTTTTGAAGCTATAGAAGACACCACATGTCCCTGCAATAGGTTGGTAAGGTTTGGAGAGTTAGTTGGCCTTTAGGAAGATTAAGGGCCAAGGAGAGAATAGAGGAGTAAGCACCAAGGTTGACTTGGTTAGGTGTATGCAGATGATAGTAGGTTTGGCCAGGAGGACCAGGGGTGCCTAACAAGATTGAGGACCTATAGGTTAAGAAGGTGGAGAGTAACACCAAAGTGGTTTTCCTAGGAGTGACCTAGAGCATGGGAGAGTGATTGTCTCAGCCAACCCTACCTATCAGATTGGTATCAGAGCAAGTTAAAGATTTGGGAAGCATCTTATATGTCAAAGATTGAGTCTAGTGATTCTCCCATCATGGTGACAAAATAAAAATTAGCCAAGATGGTTGAAGAGCAACAGGAAGACAATAAGTTGTTAAAAGAAAGAATAGAGCAACTTGAGAAAGCATTGAACAATGTGAAGTTGGAAGGAAAAATACCAAAGGAAGAAGAGGTTGCAGAGGAAGACAAGATCCCTAAACCTGACCCTATTTTGGAGGAAGAACCTTTCTTGAAAGCATTAAAGGCATTGAGTGGA